>BMAO01036033.1:0-23175 GCA_019973975.1 Trichonephila clavata
ATCTTATATTATCTCTCTATATAAAAAGGATTTTCGTGGTGCTAGTAATAGATATATTAGACACTATCGCAACAATGCCAACATTCGTTATAACTCTAGAACTGTTTGATATTTTTAAAACTATAATTAGAATCCATTATAAATGTTTCTTAGAAACATTACTTCTAAATGTATCCACATTGGTCAGGGGTTAGCAACTAGCGGCCCGCCAAGACGTTTATAAAATCCATTTTGAAACTAGATTTCTTTACTGTATGCTATCAAAGATTTGTCTTTTATTTTTTACTAATAGGAAAACAAAGTACCTAAAAGTGTTTTTACAAGGAGGCAGTAGCGCTCACAGGAACTTTTCAAGAAGGAGGGGGGGATCCACAGGGTCAAAAGTCCACTATTCTCGTATCATGCTCTAATACGCTGCCCGACATATTCTTGATTTTATCAATTTTGGGGGACCAAAAACAGTAAAAAATTAATTATTGAATGAATAATTAACATTAATTAATAAAATTAATTATTAATAATAAATACTTAATTAAATTTTACGTATCATATGCATAAGATTATAATCAATCATGAAAAAATCAAGGGCTTTGGGGGTCCGGATCCGAGGAACCGATGTGTGTGCCACTGCTAAGAGGTCATCTGCAGAGTTTGGAGGACGATCCCAAGAAGGAGGAAGAGGTAACACACAAAATTTCAGGATTTTACAGTACCTGAGGAGCTATAACTGGAACTTATTGAGTGAGGTCAGATCACAGTGTGAAGAAAATATTTAATGCTATGATACTAACTTTTACAAATCTTTGTCAGCTGAAAAATTCCCATGTTTGTATAAATTTGTGGGAAAATTGCTCTTTATATTTTAGTTTGCATTGTTTGTAAGCAAAGCTTTTCTTGCATGAGGATCAACAAGAGTAAATATAGTTGAAAGTTGACTGACAAACTGGCAGTCTGTGATGAGAATTTAAACAAGCAATCTGGCTTTAAAAAAATTGTTGAAAATAGGATAGGGTACATTTATTTCATTAAACTGGTTCCAAAATTAAATGCACTTGTGTGTGCAGCAAAAGACAATACGAAATTAGCCAATTTAATCAATTGTATAAAATTGCCACTATTTTTTTTAACTTATATATATATTTTTTTATAACGAATGCAATCACTTTAAAAAAAGGTGCAACTCTCCGGTATCCTCTGCTTCCACAATGTACTGCTTGCAAGCCAAAACAAATTGCCCATCTCTCACATATAGGTGTTTTTTTTTTAGTTAAAATGCTAAAAATTTAAGGTATTAAAAATTGCATCAAAGATAAAAATTTTATGACAATGAAAATTTTATTTATTGTGTCGTGTGGAAAGCTCGTGCCATTTTCGGTAGGTCGCATAAGGACAGGTCTGAATATATACGAATGATAAAAACAAATGGTATGCGAACATATTCTAAAAGAGGGCACTTCAGGCATATTTAGGGAAAAGTTTGATTAAAATTCGTTAATTTTTTTTACTTTTATGCGTCTTGAAATGGAAACAAATAAAATGCATTATGGCAATTAATGCTTTTTTTTTTTACTGTCAAAGCAAAAATAACACCCAAGATTTCAAAAATTGATAAGCTTTGCTTGTGGCGAAGATGCTGTTGCTGAAAGAGGTTTTCGGAAGTGGTTTTGCTAGATTTAAAGCATGTTATTTCAACCCTGAAAAAAACGCTCTGATAGACACTCCCCCTCAGACGAAGATCAGATTAAGACACTGATCCGAATAATGTTAAAAATATCAAAATCCATCATTCACTAGAATTTTGTCAAGTTTAGCTGCATCACACTGACGTAGCTATTGCTCAGATAAACCCAGTATCAAAATTTCTTGAACGCCCTTTGGGGGAGGGGGGCTTTACATTTTGCAATTTTTCTTGCACATTTTGAGGCCTCTGAAGCTTGGGGTTCCCGTATCATTGATACGGTGGTAATTACACCCCTGCTAGATAAACCGTTTTTTGATATAGGGATTTCCCACGATTTGTGGCCGCAGTAGCCTGGAGGTCATGTTCACGAGTAAGGTTTTCCCCCAGGGAAATCGTAAGTATTTTTGTTTCTTCTATTCCTAGGAACGACAAGGGGCAGAAATAATTAGTGAAGTAGCTATTTTTGACTGCACTGTGTCGACCTCCGATATAAGGTTTAGCCGAGACCGCGTTGTTGAAATTGACCCTGATCTTCTAGGAAGGAGAAATGTTTGTTTAAACCCACACCCAGAGGTGTAGCTACTGCCGTATCAATGATACGGGGCCCCAACATTTGTAGCTACAGTCCTGTTAATAAGGTTCTCATATCTAAAAAAGGGCCCCGAAAGAATTTTGATACAGGGCCTACTCATAACTAGCTACGCCTGTGCCCCCCAGCAGTGGGTAAGAGTGTAACAAGAGAAAGTGCAACGCCCACTTAAAATTGGTTAGAATTTGTTCAGCTTGCTGTTGGAAAAAGTAAATATATGAAACACATTTGTGCAGATCAGTTCCTTTCTGTCTATCGTTTCGCTTACGAAAATTGTTGAATTTTTAAAGGAAACACCATTTCATTGTCTACTAGTACGTCCAATTTGATATCTTCATTTGTCTTAGGATAATGTAAGTATTAACACTTAAAACTATTATTTATTTAATTTGTTACTTAAAGATTTCGCTTCGGATACTTGTTTTTATATAAGCTATTTAATTGAATCAGCAGTTTGAAGAAAAGAATGCACTCAAAAACTATTTAAGATATTTTTTTAAAAAAATCTTGCCAGTGTTCTTATTTATTATTTTCTCATAGCCAAAATTGAGGTTCTTAAATTAATATTTAGCTATATTTATGTAACCAAAATATATTCTAATTCTATAAACAAAAAATCAGTAATAATAAAGTAGTTAATATTTTTAACGTGCGTGTTCTGCACTCCAGTAGCAAATAAATTTTCAAGTATTTATTAAAATTTATCCCTTATTAAGAGCATTAGGAAAATTAGTAACGCACGTAAATCAGTAAAAAGAACATTTTAGTAGTTATTTTTTAAAAATGAAATTTTTTTCGAAATTTTAAATTTGCAAAAGCTTTAATTGGCGCATTTTTCCATGTCGTTGACAATCAACTAGGTTGAGTGATAAAGGTACACACACACACATTGATTATGTTTTTTTACACTAGGGGGGTCATCAACCCTTAATGCTCGTGGGCCATAACAATAAATTCACCATCACCTGCGGGCCATATCAATAAATCCACAATAATCCGCTGGTTACATCAATAAATTAACAATGATCCGCGGGCCTCACGACTGTCTAGAAAATAATATAGTTAGAAAATTTAAAAAAGAAAGGGATGTTAATTTAACAAAACTACTACTGATTCTAAGGGAAGAAATGGTTTTACAGATATTTGTTTATACAGTCGACTCTCGATAATTCGAAGTTGAAGGGACCAATGAAAAACTTCGAATTATCAAGAGAGCAAGAAAAAACTCCCAAAATACTTGAAGAGAAATTTTTTTCTAACACATTTAAATTTAAAACTATGTAATAAAGCAACAATTGCACATTTGTATAAAATTATTTTAGTTTTTTTTTAAAAAAGTACATATATATTATATACAATATATACAAAAGTTAAAAGTCCTGTATTAAAAGAATACATACTGTATACAATAAATTTTTTTTGACGAAAAAATCTGTTACTTTTTTGTTTGTTTTAGGGCATTCAATCTAACTTTGTCACTAGATTTTTCTAGAATAAATGAAGCTTGAAAAATATCCACATCAACAGGAATTTCATGGAAAAAGTTGCGTAGTTTGTTTAGTGACACTTTAACTTCTGTCAGAGTTACCGGAGTCAACTCCGATGGTCATTAAAGGGACTACGTTACAACGGAGACAAGCAGAAACAACACAAAATATATAAGGTGCAACCTGTTTGCTACAGGACTCTACATGATAGTGAGTGTTTGAATTGTCGAGAGTTTTATAAGATCACTTCGAATTATCGTGTATTCTATTCCAGCCAGCCACAGATTTTACTTCGAAATTTTGAGTGCACCAAACCGTATTGTTTTAGTTCGAAATATCAAGAGTTTTTCAAGCGGCTGTGCATATACTTCGAATCAGTGAGAGGTTCGTATTATCGAAGGTTTTGAATTATCTAGAGTTGACTGTATGTATATATATACAACATCTGACAATATTGGTGAATAGTCCTGTAATATTGACGTAGATGAAATATTGACAAAAATTACCTTACTGCTACCTTTGAAACAGTCACCTCCCATAACTATGCACCGCTGAGATGGATACATGTCCTGGAAACTGCAAAAAGTCTTTTGGGATGGTGTTCAAAAGTCTCGTCACGTTTCGTTGGATGTCAGGAATATTGTCAAACCTCTTTCCTTTCAAAGTGAATTTGAGTCATGGGAATAGGAAGAATTCCGGAGGATTGAGATCTGGCGAGCATGGTGGTTGTTCAATTTGTACCACCCCCTTTTTTTCTCAGGAACTGTTTGACGATATTGGCTATGTGAGGGCGCGCATTGTCGTGAACAAAAAATCATGAACCTTGTTGTGCGTACTGGGGTCATACCCTGTGTAGACGTTTCATGAAACGGGTCGTTCCCTCACTTAGAATTCCGTTGTGGATAGTGCCTTGACTATCATAAAAAGTGATGAGCATAGTTTTGATGTGTGATTTTTCTGCTCTGTTCCTTTTCTGAAGAGGTGATGCAGAATAATGTCATTCCATGCTTTGCCGTTTCGTTTCAGGGTCGTACTTGAGATACTCATACTCAGTGACAATACAGTTCATGAAATTTTGTGTCGCATCCACCGCTTCAACAAAATCCTATGAAGCCCCTAAATGTGCTTGATTCTAATCGTCAGTCAAGTGTTGTGGCATAACACGACAACAACACGTTTTTCTCATCCCTAAATTCTGGACAATGATTTGTCACACGGATTCTAGGTTAATCTGCAGTTCATTTGTTTCATGCTCACAGTTAGTCGACGATCTTTCGCTACTGGGGTTGTCAGAAACACTTTCCCGGCCTTCTTGAAAACAGGCAAACTACTCGTGCATACATTTCATGGATAGTGTTTGATCTTCATAAACACATACCAGCATCGCATAAGTTTCTTTCGGTGTCTTTCCAAGCTTAAAACAAAACTTTAAATTGATCTTTTGTTCATTCATTTTCCTGTTCTCAGTTAAGAACCAACGCACTTAACAAGGACTTTGTAAAACAAGTCTCACAAGGAACACAAACGACAATCAACTGAATAACGGTATGGGCAGATGGTCAACACCTGCCTCTATACATGTGCAGCGTTTGTATCGCCAGTGTTGCCAGATCGGCCGTTCTGACTTCATTCGCCGAATTTTATTGTCAGAGGTTGTCCTATATATATCGGGTTAAAAAACGTTAAATGGAAGTAGAATTAAAATACTTTGCGTGTTAAAGATAAAAGTCCACCTTTTCTTCAGAAAACTTCTGAGATTTTATGCATATTCAGAGATCTTACATTTAAAATTATAATGAAAAGATATAATGAAATCTTTGTAAAATTGGTCATTTTAAGAAAATTTTATCTCAAATGGATATCAAGCACATCAATAAAATGTTTTAAGTATCAAGAATTACAGAGAAAGTGTTTTTTTTAAGGCAAAAGCAGACAAGGCAGTTTTTCCTGAAATTGCCTCAAATTCAAATGAAGGGCCACTAAAATGTCTTCAGCAGACCACAAGTTGAAGACCCCTACCTTAAACCGTACTTTAAAAATGAGTAATTAACATATTTTACTCGTAGTTTTTAGCTATAAATATAAATGATTTTGAATTTTGGAATTTATCTGTATACTTACATAATTATTAGTGGTGCTAATTAAAAATTCAGCTTTTTATTTCTTTAGTGGGTCGATAAATGTGTTCCAATCTTGCTTGAGAACTGAATACTGGGTGTTTTTCGTCAGACTTATCACTTGACGGAAACATCTACTCGTGCACCCCAGCGCCTAAGGTCATGTAAACTGAGTTAGGCATAGCAGGTCTTGGTCCTCATGGGCTATTGAGCCGCTGAGTTCATTTCAGTTTACTAATTAAAAATAGCTTATTCTTTGATTTTTCTAAATTTTGATGCATTCCCGGGAATGACTGTTATGATCCTGAGATTTCCGAGGAAAGGTAAAAGACCGAGAAGTTAGAAACCTTATTCACGAGTTCGAGACCGGCGAGTCGTGAGCTCGACTCCTGGTGTCAGTGAAATGTAGCGAGTATAGTAGGGCTAACGCACGTTAAATCTGTATCCAGGGGTGTAGCTACTGCCGTATCAATGATACGGGGCCACCAAGCTAAAGAGGCCTCAACATAATATACATGAGGTAAAATAAATCGGAACACACATGTTAAGGGGCCCCAAAAAGATACAGGGCCCACTTAGGTTTAGCTACGCCAGTGTCTGTATCCCACATACATTTTCTGCAGTAAATAAATGTTTTTTGTTTTCATTTAGGTAAACCCGTGTTTCATATAAGGGAGCAATTTATTTTCATTTATATTATGTAAAATGGTTTTCATGCTGGACTACAAAATTTTTTATGTTGAACCACACTTTAAAATATGAAAAGTCGGCTCAGTGGTGTACACAGACCTTTCTTGTGGAGGGGTTACATTCTCGTCGAAAAATAATAAGTAATTATATAATCAATTTAAGAGAAGCTAATTTTATTTTTTACTTTATTATTATTATAAGACTTGACACGTATGGTGACGTCAGATCTCCATTTAGCTGAAAATTCGCATAAAAATTGAATTTTAAAAAAATTTTAAGCGAATTTCGAGAAAACACTCTTCGAGGTTAATAGCATAAGGACCTACAGCTTCTACGTGCCAAGTTTCAGACTTTTGGGTCGCTTAATTTGGCCGAAACAGCTGAAACACACACACTCTCTTTTATTAGTATAGAAATTTTACATGATGGATTTCACACTGTTTTTTTTTTTTTTTTTAACTAAGGAATAAAAATATTTCTTCCGGATAAGTGGTAAAATGCATCCTTCGATTGCCAGCTTGTTCACCTTCGGCTTTTTAAAAATTAAATTTGGAAATACCTAACTACAGTTTTAATTTCAAATAATAAGTTGTTTCTCCGAATATTTTCTCCAAAAAAAAAAAAATATTTACGTAGAGAAAATTCCTGTCCAAATCGTTTTAAAAAAGTGTAAACACACACACACATCAAGTTTTAAAAATTGAATTGTGAGCAGACGAGTTTTTTGACCTTGAATTTGACATTCAAATTTTTCGTCACAACGATTTTTGCATTGCGCACAGAATAAAAGGACAATAAAAGCGAATAAATAGGATTAACCTTGAGCTTATTTTTCCGAAGCATTTGTTTTGAAAAATGATTACAAGAGTTACGTCATTTATAATTTAAATCAGCGAAAAAAGAGAAAGGAATTCTCTTGTTTGAACTTCGCGAAAGAAGCATGATTATGAATACTAATAATATAATAATCGATTTAACATGCTTTTATGTTTTTTTTTTTTTTTTTTTTTTTTACAAAATTAAGTACAATCGAATGGAAATACTAAAGTATGAGCTAAAAACATTTATCATTAATTAGACCATTCCTAAAAAGTGGTATTCATTCATAGTAGAAATTTTTTTTTTTGTGGTTTATTTGTGTCTTATCTTAAGAAAAAAATGTTACTAAATAATAGTACTTTTTATTTTAAAATTTAAAAAAAAAAACAGAGTAGCCATTATTAAAAAGAATCTGAAGAAAATAATCTTGATTAGAGCTACTCTCTTGAATTTTATCATAGATCAAATGTATATATGCATGTATTTAATAATAATATAAAAAAAACCAATGAAGCAAAAGCATTCATAAGTACTTAATGAATTTTTTTCAAAATTTTCAAGTTTTTTGAAAAATAACACATTTATGAAGTCTTTGGAAAAGAATCTGATATTTTTCATTCCATTCTCTTTTTTAGCATCAAATTGTCAAGAAATTGTTTGATGAAATCCATTTCGTTATTCATTTCATTATAGGAATGTGCATCTAAATAACTGCGCATACTTTTCAAGATGTTCCTCATTTCGGATAATGTAAGAACAGGAGTTGCATTATCATTTCATTTTCGTCGCTAGAACCTACATCAATGAAATTTTTTGAGCTTCGACCCAAACTCCAAAATGTCTTTGTCTGCCATAATCGGGACTGTACACACATTATCATCATCTACTGCAATGAATTCTTCCGATGATACAGTAGGACAGTTCAATAATACAGAAACTTTCTGAAACATTTCATTAACTGTATCAGTTCAGTTTCATTCTCTGATAGAAAATCTTTTCTTGCTAAGCCAGTGCTTCTCAAACTTTCAATGTTTGCTACACAATTGTCAATAATTATTTTCATCACGCCCCTTTCTATACAATAACACTATTGAATTGAATAATATATACTTTGAAGTAAAGCTACAATATGCGACTTTAATAATAAACCGTACAAATTATCAAGATAAAGTATTAAATTTTGGGAATAATTTTATATATGACAAGCCCTTGCGGTCACTGGTAATTATTAAACTTGTTCTTCAATTAGTATTGTTAAATTAATATCAACTACACATTGTACAGTATTGATACCTTTATATTACTGTATTATTTCAGGGTAAATGTGTATATTATTTTTTTATTATGTCAGAATGTATTTTGTTTTATTTCCTTTCAGTAAATTAATAATTTTTTAAAATAATATTTTGTTTTCTACTTTTCGATATGTTTGCGCCCCCTAAAGAAGGGTTATCACGTAACCTTAGGAGGGAGAGTGCCCCACATTTTGAGAAATGCTGTGTTAAGCGATTTTCGTTTCGTGTTAAGAGAAAAAAATGCATGAAAATTCATAATAGTTTGTCTAAACCGTTTTATTATTTCGTGTTAGCCGATACTTCGTCTTAAGAGTTTTCGTGTTAAACGTATTTCACTCAATATGTTTTTTTTTTTTGTTTTTGCTTTTTGCATTATCCTTTAACACGAAAAAATATCTCAGTCCGTTCAGTTTCGTGTAAGTGATTTTCACTGTATATATTTATATAATATACAGATTGTTTTGCTTAGAAATTAGCTGAGATATTCTCAGGAACAGAAGACAATTTTATCTATTTTCGTACATCATCCATATTATCTGAACCACCCTCACTCTGAATTTATAGAAGAAAATAATGTGGAGGAATTTGAGAGAGAGAACAGTTTTGTGGATAGCTTATCTTTCCCTTTTCTGTTTATCATATACTGAGCGAAATACTATTCAAAATATTGAACAGAAATTCTAAATCCATTATAAGAAAAAGGTAACATCTAAAGATGCATTCAAAAATGCTTAGATCACGGTATGTGCAATTATTTTTCAAACCCATTTTTAAAAAGTACATATATATACCCAGGAGCGTAGCTACCGCCATATCAACCGTATCAATGATACGGGACCCCCAAGCAGCAGGGGCCCTATCATATGTAATCAAAACAATCGTAATATCTTAAGGGGCCCAAAAAAGGGCGCCCAAAAATGTTTGATACAGGGCTTATACAGGTCTAGCTACGCCAGTGTATATACCGAATTTATTCCAATCTAAGCCGCACCCCTATTTCTCAACAAGTTTTTGTGAAAAAAGGAAGATAGTGTAAAATGTGTGTGGTTTATCGATATTCAGTTTTACGAAATTAAAATAAATTTAAACTGAGAACTAATACGAAGTGAATAATTAGTTATTTTAATGGTATTTTATACTTTTATATGCGTTCATGAACCTGTAATGGCTCTAATTGCCCCATCCAGCGAATATTTTTCCCCTTCGATTCTAAGCCGCACCCGGTTTTCAGTAAAGTTAACATCGAAAAAAAGGTGCAGCTTAGATTCGAGTAAATACAGTATGTATAGTAAAAAAAAAAATTGGCAGTTATAAAAACTGCCGATAGAAGTGAAAACTTATAACTTTTAGTATTAAAATTTGAAATTTCATAATGTTTTAATTTAAAATTATCAACATCAATCTGGTTTTCACATCTGTTGACACTCCGAGCAACAACTAAATGCATGTTTATATGGTTTTTTATTATTCTAATATATTACGGGTTGTACAAGATCATGACAAAATATAAATACAATTCAATTGAAATAACAATTAATATACAGGCATATTATTTATGGATAGTATTTGTATTTATTTAAATTTCATTGTACTTGATTTTTAACATTTTAATTGTTTGTATAATTGTCATCATTAATTTCAACAATAGTTAGACTTTTTGTACTTTCAATTTTTTCATTTTGTTCTAAAAATATACAATAGGCTTTGTACTAAGTAAGAAGGAAAATGTTTGATTCAATTTATCTAAGTATCGCGTAACCGCATCGATCGTCGTTTTATTTTTAGTCTGAGTTTTCGATCATAGGATATTTTAAATTGTTTCATTTAGATTCAATTAGTAGTTAATTTTTATCTGCAAGTTAATATTAAAGTCTCCACTTAAAATTCTGTACTTATATTTTTCCCAAATCTTTTTCGAGTATTTCAGAACTTCTTTTGTATAAATCATCAATTTCGAATAAAATTGTTTATCTGTCTCATAGATTTTCCTGGCGAAATATAAACGCATAAACATGTATTCCATTTCGATCGCAACGAGCAATGCACAATATATAAACATTGAACTTTTCACTAAATCCATTCAACTTCACTTGTAAGATATACATAGCACTATACGTCAGCTGTATAGCTAGAGATATACTGCTATATAAGCATTTCGATGACGCGAACACACGAGATTTCACCGTCTAAGGCGAACAGTACTCTGCGCATGCGCCAGTCAGAGCATGCCGGTGACGCGAGCTCATAAGATTTTCCCCTACCAAAAAGTGCCCAACGCCGCTAAAGAAGTTTTCACTTCAATAATTATTATTATTATTTATAAATAATTATACTAAAATGAAAAAAAATTGTATTAATAATATTTATAAATATTACATCTTTTTGCAACAGAGGACTTGTATTTTTTTACACAGCCAGATTCACGATTAAACCACATTGTCGTCATACATTTTGACAGCTGATATAACAAGGCTTGTTTGGGAAAAAAACTTGTTTGGTTCTTCTTAATAGTTTTTGTTTGATGCCCTATCAAATATGGAAAGTTCTAAATCTCAGTATTTTTCCGCATATTTTACCATTGATAAGGTAAAAATGCTGTTTAAGCAAGAAAACATTCTTTCGATGTGTACGTAAAATATTGACCACACGTTCAATGACAATACTAATATACAAAATTTCGTTCCCTACAATTTTGATGTTGGAGACACACCATGTTATAGAAGACCATTTGAAGCAAATGGAGGCATTGATTAATGCAAAACGCCGAAGAACAACTCGTGAAATCGCACATAGATAAAAGATCACGTGAAACGCATTAGTTTTAATTTCAAAGCTCGACATATGGGCTCCACATGTTCTTACAGAAAGAAATTTACCCTTTTTCGTGTTGACGTCTGTGATTTGTGCTTCTCAAACGACAAGAAAATGATCCCTTTTTAAAGTGAATCATCATTGAGAACAAGAAATGGGTTGTCTATAACAATGTCAAGCGTACCGGATCATGGAACAAAAAAGACAAATCGGCTCAAAGCACTTTGAAAACTGATATTCATAAAAAAAAATGCTGATGCTAGATGCTTGGTGATATTTTAAAAAAACTGTTTTCTTTCTCTCTTTTTTTTTTAAAAAAAAATTTTGAGCTTCTGCAGGACATTACCTCGATTAATTCTGAAGAGTATTGCTTTCAACTTAACAAATTGATCGACTTACTGAAACAGAAAAGGCTAGAATTGTTCAATAGAAAATGTATAGTTTTCCACCAAAGTAATGAGAGACCTTATGCACAAGTTTAACTAAACAAAAGCTTTTGTGACTCGGTTGTAGTGTACTACTACACGCGTCATATTTTTCAGATCTGGCACCTTCATATTATTACTTATTATTGCGAATTAATATTACTATTTAAATGGTAAAATCTTTTTACTTCGAATTAGGATGCAAAAAGTGACTTGGATAAATTTTTTGCAGCAAAGATGAGAAGTTTTTTGAGCAGGAAATCATGCTATTGACAAGAAAATGGCAATAAATACTGAAACAAAATACGAAATATATAATTCAATAAAATATGTACACTCTATATAAGAATACCGTCTTTCCTTTTTACCCCTACTCCTCCCTCAAAGAAAAAAAAAATTAAATTACTTTCTGAGCAACCCAATAACAAAGCCTTTTACTTGCTAAAACTGATCCTTCATTTATTTTACATATCGTTTTTTTTTAAGTGAAAACTTCTTTAGCGGCGTTGGGTACTTTTTGGTAGGGGAAAATCTTATGGGTTCGCGTCACCGACATGCTCTGACTGGCGCACGCGCAGTGTGCTGTTCGCCTTAGAAACTTTTTGGATGGATGAAATCTTGTGCGTTCGAGTCACCGACATGCTTATAGCAGTTTGTCTATGTGTTGCTCGTTGCGATTCCGAGAATGGGCAATACATTTTAATGGTTGCCGTTTATATTTCGCCTGGAAAATCTATGAGAGATACAACAATTTTTATTCGAAAATTTGATGATTTTTTCAAAAGAAGGTTCTGAAATACTCGAAAAAAGATTTGGCGAAAAATATGATAATTTACTGATGATTTTCAGTGGAGACTTCAATAATAACTTTGCAGATGATAAAAATCTACCACTAATTGATTTTCTAAATGAAACACTTAATTTAAATATGTCCAATGATCGAAAACTCAGTACTACAAAATATAAAACGACGATAGATGCGGTTTTTACGCGATACTTAGATAAATTTGTGAATCAAACATTTTCTTTTTTTAATTTAGTTACCATAAGCCTATTGTATCTTTTTTAGAACAAAATGAAATCATTGAAAGTACAAAAAGTCTAACTATTGTTGAAATTAATGATGACAAACAATTAAAATAATGTTAAAAATCAAGTACATTGAAATTTAAGTAAATACAAATACTATCCATAAATAATATGATTGTATATTAATTGTTATTTCAATTGAATTGTATTTATATTTTGTCATGATCTTTTTGTACAGCCCGTAATGCATTTGAATAATAAAAACCCATATAAACATGCATTTAGTTGTTGCTCGGAGTGTCAATAGATGTGAAAACCACATTGATGTTGATAATTTTAATTCAAACATTATGAAATTTCTAATTTTAATACTAAAAGTTCTAAGTTTTCACTTTTATCGGCAGTCTCTTATAACTGCCAATTTTTTTTTTTTTTTTTTTTTTTTTTTTTTTTTTTTTTTTTTTTGCTTATAAGTACATACACATATTAACTTAAAGTCAAAATAACCATTTTCTTAAAAAATTTTCTCCATATGTGTTGCATTTTTTTAAAAATTTCGAGAAGAAATTAATTTGCTTCAAATTAATTACTATTTGCTAAACCCCCGATTCATCGTGCGTTGGCGATGTTAATTCAGAAAAGAAAATTATTTTAACCCTCCTCTTTTTGTTTGTTTCAAGTGTGTACATTTGTTAGATGTGATGCATTCTTCGAAGCGAGTGGCTGGCGCTGTAACCAGCTTTGAACCAATTAACACTTGGTAATAATCCTTATTACTTATTAAAGTTTGTTAATTTTAATGGAAATTATTATTTTTGATCTGAATTAATTGAGTTTAAAATCTTGATGAATCTACTAGAAACCGAATTCACTACGCTATACTAATAATAATGAACTGTAAGAATTCCTACATGATGAGGAGAATGAGTTTAGATTTCTTAAGTATGGAGAATCACCCATGCAATGAGGCATTATAAATCCCATACACTGCAACTGCAGATGTATGATACTTGAATAAAGTTTATATGCTTCCAGGGGAGGCCTGGACCCCCTTAAGACCGGACTTCTATCTGGGGTAACAAATTTTAAAGGAGGCATTTAAACTCAATTTGAAAACTTCTTTTTTTTTTTGCAAAAAAAAATTTATTAGAAAATATTTTTTGAAACATTTTTTTTATACTTTGGAACAATCTAGTACCTAATTATTTTATTTTAGATTGAATTGAAATACTGAACCCGAAGCTAGCAAGATTCGTAATGAGTATATATTATTTTTAAAAAAAATAATAATTATTCTGCTTGGCGATTTGTTGTACTAAGTATATGGGCGGCCGACAAAGGATATAGGTAGGTATTCCTATCTGGATAGGATTTTCACTGCCATATTATAAAGGTGAAAAGGGCGATTATCTTATTTTATTTATGGAATTCGCTTAGGGTAACAAATGTGCACAAAACGGAATATTTCGGTTAGACTAGCGTTCGGTCAAAATTGAAGCTCTTCTAAATTCTGCTTTTATGTATAATTAAAAATTACGTCTGATTTTATGTATAATTAAAAATATATACTTTTATGTAAAATTGAAACAAATTATTGTTTTCCTTTCTCTTTTATAAATAACTTTTGAAAAAAGAATTACTTGTACTTACAGGCGCATTTAAGTAATTGACTGACTTACTATTTCCAGTTATACACTGCTGGCCACCGTAAATGCAACACCAAGAAAGACAAGAGATAGCACAACAAAATTTATTTTGTAGATAACATGTTGACCAAGTAGCAAATGATTAAATTTATAGACTTCTGTGGAGTGTGGTTCCCGCCAGAATCAGTAGCCAGAGTAGACGCCATTGTTGGAGATCACCGCTGCCACACGCCTCGGCATTGATTCAAAGAGACTTTGGATGTGTTCTTGGGGTACAGCAGACCAAGCAGCTTCCACACGTTGCCAAAGTTGATCTGGTGTGGCAGCTGGGGGTGTAATCTGGGTCAATCGTTGAGCAACCATGGACCACATGTTTTCTATCGGTAAAGATCCGGAGAGCGAGCCGCCAGGGAAGCAATTCAATCTGGTGATTGACGAAGAACCTTTGGACAATGCGTGCCACGTGTGGTCGCGCATTATCTGAAGAAATATGGCTGTGGCCAAGACCTGAAGATAAGGAAGGACAACTGACTCCAACACCTCGGCGATGTAGCGCTGGCTGTTTAAAGTACCGGAAATACGTACTAGAGGAGTGCGAGAGTGATATCCAATATCGCCCCATACCATAATACCCGGTGCAGGGCCAGTGTGGCGGTGCATAACGCAGCTGTTCAGCATCCTCTCTCCACGGTGTCTCCAGACTCGAATCCGACCATCGTGGTGTTGCAGACAGATGCGTGACTCTTCAGTAAAGACAACTTCATTCCATTCTGCCACCCACATCCTTCTTTCATCACACCATTGGCGGCGGAGACGTCTGTGGTTCTGCGTCAAGGGTAGACCAAGCAATGGACGTCTTGCGGACAGACCACTCTGCTGTAAACGGCGTCGAATGGTAAGCGTAGACACTGAATGATGCGTTACAGACTCAATGTTCTGTGCTATGGTTCGTGATGTGACTGAGCGATCCGTCACTGCCATGCGCACAATTTGCCTGTCCTCACGTGAAGTGGTGCACTGAGGTGGATGCGATCGACCACGTCGTTCCGTCGTATCCTCCTGCATCTAACGATCACACATCCGCATTACAGTTGTTTGGTTTCGTCCATCACGGCTACCGATTTCCCTGCAAGATATTCCACAATCTCGGTAGGCCACTATCCTTCCTCTGTTGAACTCGGATACTTGATCAAAAGCTTATCGCTGTTTCCTACGTTACATAACTGGTCGTTTTTTGAAAAACCACAAGAAAAACACAATTAACGAACTTGAAATCGTCGAATTCTCCAAGCCTTAAATAGCGCTTTGAGGTGGCGTCACAGGCGTGCGTGATGTGTGGCTGCGCTGAAATTCTAATCATATGCATATCTTACCTCCGCTAATGCATGTTGTAAATTTCATGTTATTTGCGTGCTTCCCTCAGGTTGTTGCATTTACGGTGGCCAGCAGTGTATATTTGCATTTATAATTGTGAGTTTGGTATTTCATTTAATTTTCCTTATAGCCTTATTTTGTATGCTCGTTGTTTGTCTGTACAGCCTTGTGTGTGTGTTTTGTGTTTGTATGTTCAATGTCTATTTTCTTTTTTATGATGAACCTTGAAGGGTTAGAGGTGGAAGTACATGTTAAACCATGAAATTTGAAAAGCTTATATTACTTTTTGCTCACTTTCTCCCCATTCTGGCGTGAGGTCACAACGGACATTCCTTTCACCCATAGGATGTCCGGTGTCAGCTAACCAAAGGGGACAGAGGTAATTGTTTTTGGAAGGTAGAGCGCTACACTAGATGCTTTATTTTAGTCTTGAGTGTAGTTATACGCTCTTGAATGTCGTAATACGTTAAAATAAACGCTTGTGAGATCCTTAGCATTAACACTCTTTATCGAAGAAATTGGCTTGCTGATATATTCGCAATTCCTTCTCTTACGTTCCAGTAGTGTGAAATAGCAACAAGTAATTATGTCCTTAGTTTTGAAATATTAAAAAAAAATATTTTTAAGACTTAAAATAATATGCACGTACGCGCGCGCGCGCGAGAGAGAGATAGTAACTCCTCTAAAGTCAGTGCCGGTTTACCCATTGGGCGCCCAGTGGCCCGGAACCGGAAGGGTCTAGAAGGGCCCGGATAACCTGGACGTAATCAGATTCTCTGGTTTTTATTTCGATTCATCCGTGACAAGGGGGCCTGTAGATCTTCTGCGTTTAGGGTCCATATTGACGAAATGAGATAATTCGGCACTGTGTAAAGTACACCTCCGAATATATGAAACAATTATATTGGTACTGATCTCTTTAAACAGGGAACTTACGTACTTATTAAGGGACATTTGACTTAAGTGACACTAAAAAAAAACTACTTTTCCTATTCGGGGGCAATTGGCGAGGGTAAACTAAGGTAATGACCTCAATTCCAGATTCAAATCTAAAATTATTTTATTGAGGAGGCATGGCATTTTTAATTGCTTATGTAACATTCTAGAAAAAAAGGTTAGCTTTTTTATACAGTCAATTGCCAGGTTTTTTTTTCCCCCCATTTTTATGAGCCATCCAAACGGAAAAGTACCGCCAAAAGTTTCAAAGATGATATAGAAGAGAAATAAATAAAAATGATTTTTTTTTAGGATTCCAAAGACATCTGCTTGTGTCCCTTTAAAAATAAAGCTTGAATACTGATGGCCTAATCAATGTCATTTAAAAGGAGGAAAGGAACAGAAAGAAAAAAGTGCAACACTGATCTATTCGGCGCTTCGTTTTATAGAAAAAACAGAATATATATGATAAAACGATTGCACCTCTTGTCGGGGCGCGTCTTCTCTGAATTTTCTTAAGAAATAAAAATGCTGGCTGTAGCTGACACAATACAGACTTTCAAAAAAATAATATGCGCAACGGATTTTGTTCAATAAATTTCTGTAAGTACAAAATTCTGTTCCTCATTTCAAACATTTATGTAATATGTAAACTTTTTCATTAGAAATTTCAATTTTTCATTAATTTCAAATTTTTAAAAAATACTTTTTACAAGGTACTTATTTATGTACCATTCATTAAAAACTCAATGTAATCTGAATTTCTAATTAAGTTGCATTTTTTAGTATTAAAAATATACTTCATTTCTGGTGAGTTTCCCCTATCAGGTTGTTTGGACATATTGTGTCACATCAGTTTCCATATTGAGATTTTTACCGATTAAGATGGATTTTGAAGAGTCACTAAATTGAAGTACAAGTTAAAATGCGGAGATGAAGATTTGGAATTTTTTTTTCATGCTAACAATATATTGAAAAAAAAATAATAAACTACATAAAATATGTAAATAGCAGTTTTATAATTTGAGCATTAAGTATAAATAGTTGTATAATTTGTACAATGGGGGTTGGTTCACCGAAAGGTGTTTAGGGGGTATCCTCCCCCTACTACAAGTAATTTAAATTTGAAAATGCCTCCTTAATTGTTTGAGAATAAATTTATTCTGTGATGAAACTTTTTTGTTTAAATTAGTTTTTATTTTGGACGAGAGATGGCGCCACAGTAATTTGACATCTAGAATGTTGGATTTTTTTCTCCTGCTCTTTTCATTAGACAGATCTCTGACGTAATCAGTGACGCTTGTGAATGTTCAATCGGAATATATTAATCTTATCCTTCTATAAAATGCTTTGTCCTCTCTTTCTCCGGTCGGTTTCTTCTGATTCATAGTTTTTTGGAAGGTGTGTTCTGCGCGCATCTCTCTGCTGGACTGAATGCGCAAGTGAAGCTCAGAGGCGTTTCTTAAAAACGATAAATTATCTAGAGACCTAGCAGAGACAGGTATGGTATTAATTTAGAAAACTTTTTAAAATTTGTTTTTTGTGCGACAGATTTTTCAAATTTTGATGCATCAAAAATTCAAATTCAACTGTATTTACCCGAAATTATTTTTAGAGAGAAAATGAGTACACTTTGTTTTCAAATTTAAATAAGATTTTTTTTTAAAGCTGAATTTTTATTTTTAGTATTGCCGTAAAACTTTGTAACCCCGTAAAATTTTTTGTTTTCTTAGTACTTTCTGTCATTATAAAAATATTGCAGCTGCTGTCTTACTTTTATAATTTTTTTTGTTCTACTGTAGCTTTATTTCTTTTCGTTTGGAATGTGATTAAATCTCGAAAATAATTCGAACGCTTACTGGATAAGGAATTTACTGTCCATTTTATATTGGTTTTTATACACGTTGGTTCAAATGCCAAGCGTCATTTCACATTCTTTTATTTTCTCACATTTTGAAAATATTTGAATACTTTTATTTTCTTTCTTGTAGCAGTTTCATTTTTTTCTGTATACTTATGTTATATTACTTCAATTTTTATAATAATTTTATTCCATTTTCTTTTTTAAATCTTTCCTACGATAAAAGAGAATGTATTATAAATTTTTGAATACTTTAAAACAAGATTGCATGAGAACATTTTTACAGAATTTTATTTTCTACATGTATTTTCGAATCATAACTTTCATGAAAAATTTACATTTTTAAAAAATTGTTTTTAACCTAGTGAAAATATTTTCTTAATGTTTAACTCTGAATTAAAAATCAATGTTTAAAAACAGAAATAAAAAAAAAATAATTCTACGTCTATAATTTAATTTTAAATTGCTTTATTTGGTCATACAAAATGGAATAACTTTTATGAAATTTCAAAGAGGTCGCAGTAGCATGCTGGCAAGGTTTTACGCTAGTCTTTGAGTTGCATATGGAGTCTTGGATGTGTCGTATCCAGTGGCGGCGTTAGGCGTCAGCGACGTCGGCAACCGCCGACGGCCTCGCGCTTGAAGGGGCCTCACAAAGTTTTTAATTATTTAAAATTTAGTTATTCAGTTCGTCTATTTTAATTTCTATTTGTGAAATTTTTGTTATCATTTTATTAGCAATAAATCTCATTTACTCATACATTAGTGTAACTATAATTCGGCTTATGTAATTTAACGTTTTCTTGACTGGGAAAAAAAAGAGGCCTCGCGAACCCTAATTTCGCCGACGTCCACGCGTGGTCTAGCGCCGCCACTGGTCATATCTAACAAATATTGCAGTATGGAATAACACAGAACGGGATTACTATAAGTTAAATTGTGAAGGGATTTTAAAATTTGATTTCGCGTGGTATTTGTATAAATGAGGCGATAGTATTTTATTCATTAAAATGTTTAAATGTTAACAGCCAAGAATGCAAAATTAATGCACCTTAATATTAAAAAGTATTGAATTATTAATTATTAGAGCTTAAATGAAAATAATTACGAGAACTATTAATATTATACTGTAAGTTAATATCTTTTAGAATAAAAAGAAATAAACTTTGTTAGTTAATTATTGCCCCTGAGAATAAAATATAGGGCAAATTATATATACGCGTAATTTATAAAGTAAAACATATATGGATGCATTTTGTATACCAGCACATTAATTCGTTTTTTAAATTTTTTTTTTGTTTTTTTTTGTTTCTAAAATAAACTTGTGTGTGTGTGTGGTCTCGTTAATTGTATTTTATTATTCTAATTAATTATTTTTTGTGAAGAATTTTTCTGAACAGTCATATGTGCCTTTTTGAAATTATCTCAAAACAAATAGTACAGAAAGAAACACCAACAACGAAGAAAATAGTAAAATTAAGAAGCAAATGTAAAAATTGGCTCGTTAATTTTTTGTATTACATTTTTACTTGTGACGTTTTTGATATGCTACTATGGCAACCATGTGAAGGTTGTTTGAATGGAAATTTCTTTAGACGCGTTTTTGATGAAGAGTAAATGTAAATGAATCGTCACGTTCGGATTGGTTACACTGGATCGGGTTTTACTCGGCTCCTGTCGGAATCAATGGGGGAAATTCGCGACTGACTGGCACCAAGCGAGTAATCACGTGACAAATTGGGCAACAATTGCACGTGCTTTTCAATACCGTGGTAGAATCCAATACGTAAGTTGTTGACATTCTTTAGCTTTAATTTATCTAATTAAAATATATGATATCATTGTATTTTATGCATTATTCTAGTGTTTATATTTGTTAGGAAAAACTCTCAACAACTCTTTGATATAATTTTTGCTTTATTTATCTAATTAGGTATTCGTCTGCTTCAAATAGTGTTAGCTGGTATATTTATTTAGGTTGGATCCTAGCACTTGGTACACAGCTAATAGTTATTTTAATTCTTAATTAATTTAGTAGTTATTAATTATATATTTTTGCCGCAAGAATGCTTACAGTATATAGGATCAATACAACTTGTTTTAAAAACTTGAAACTGTTTTGACTATCGAATAACAATTGTATCGTTTCATTAAAAAGAACTCACTATTATTATCAAATAGAGTCAGTTAAGTGTATATAATAAAAAAATGTCTGTTTATTAATTTTAATTCATAATTCAAAGTCAAGAGAAAATATTTATTCTGAAGTAAAAACAATTTGATGATAATTTGTGAAAGGAATGTTTTACAAAAATTAAATAAATTTTTCTTTGATTTTTACATTTCACAAATTATTGATTTCTAAATAATTAATAATTATTATTTACTGTTAAAAATTGATGTCATTTCTTTCTTTAAATTAAAATAAAATATTCTTAAGGGAATGATACCATCGCAAAAGGCAACAATTTTTAGAAATGATCAAATTTAATTTGATGATTTGTTGTTCTTATTTTTTTTTTTATTGAAGTACATTTTAAACTTGCAAAAACGTTTGTTTCTTGAAGCCTGTGTATATAGATTATTAGGTATATGAAAGTTTTAGATAAATGTAGATAATTATTTTTTGGTGAAAGTGTATTTTTTTCCCATCGCCTTTCTCGCCCCCCCCTTTTGTACATAAAATATTAGAGTTGATATGGTATTTATCCTGTCATGAAAATGAATTTTTTTAACACTATATTTACATCAAGTTTGCCTACCTACACTTAAAATTCGAATGAATATTTTATTTTACTGTGGAACAGTTACTGGATGAAAATGAATTTTATTTTTACATGTTGCATATATATGTATGTGTTTTACAATATTATGGAGCATTTAAAGATATTTGAAATGTTTCTAATAAAATAAATTCTCCATCTTTGACTGTCTGATTTACTTAGTAATTGTTCTTTAAAAATGTTTGGAATTTTTTTTAGAAATGATTGTCTAAAGTAATAAAAGAAAATACTATTTCATTTTTAGTTAAAGCAATGATTCATATTACATATAATTTTCAGGATATATTCATTGTAATGTGATTATCCATTATTATGAGTTATTTAATTACATATAAAGTACATAATCAGGGCTAATAATTAACTAAATGATTATAATGAGTTATTTCTACATGTATTAAACTGTTATAATACTTTTCTCTAAGTTGCAGTCACTATAGCAAGTGCTCTTTAAGCACATTAAAATTAATAAAGAGTTACCTTCAGCCATGCATGTGTACAGAATGCTTAAAAACCTTGTTATATTAAGTATCGAAAAAAAATTGTAACTTTCCTGAAAAAAAAAAACATGCATTTAATGACATGTGTTTGTAATTTTACTCGTTAGTACAATGCTTTGCAGAACTGAATAGTTTTCTATTGGAAATTGCACTTTTATATCTGGGATACTAAATATAATGCATGGGTATGCGACACTTGGATCACAAATTAATGTTATTAATGCTAGTATGAACTATATTAAAAGTTTGCATTACAATTTTTTATGACAAATTGAATACTTTTTTTAATTGTCTTTGTATAAAGTGCCTTTAATACGTTGATCTACTTTTAAAAATTATTATACAATTTTAAGGGAATGTTTCATCAGAAAAGGTGCAATAATTATCAGAAATTCAATTTAATTATCTTTAGTCTTAAATATATTTTTCTTCTTATTGAATTACATATAGTTTATAAAAAATAATAGTATGATTTATCTATAAACAGATTCTTGTGTTCGAATCTTAGATAATTAAACACTTAAGTACCTCTGTTACTACTCTGAAGATGCATAAAATAAGTAAAACTTAAGTTAATTAAACTTATATGTTCTCAATATAACTTCATTTAAAATAAACAAAAATTTGCTTAAGTTAACTAACATATTTTACTTTCTTATGTATGATCTAAATATAATTTTATTTAAAATGAACAAAAATTTGCTTTGAAGTATTTACATGTTTGTGAAAGTCTACACCTCTCGAAAATCCTTTTAGAACAGGTTTCTTTTGTGAAGACAAAATAGTGAGAATAAAGCTTGGTTTAAGCTGGCGTCGGTATTGAAAATATTCTTCAAAGTAATTGCATACATAATAAACAGGGAGGAGATGGTTTATAATCCTCACGTTTCAACATGCTTTCAAAACTCATATTTTGCACTGGTATATGAAAAAAAGGATTTTTTTCCTCAATCATATTTTCATTTATTGATTGAACAACCATTTTAGCAAAATGGACATTTTTAAAAGTACAATGTGAAACTGCGATAGCAAAATAGTCCTAGCGATGGTAGTAAACAAACGGCAGCGTAATCACGTGACACAGTTTTCACGTGATCGTGACGTCACATGAATTTAGTCCATTGCGCTCAGGTCG
>BMAO01036034.1:0-29530 GCA_019973975.1 Trichonephila clavata
TTGTCACTTTGTTAGATGGGGAGAAAACTGCACATTCCGCATCAACTGCCATTAGACATTCATAAAATACAAGATGCAATGTGTACCATTCAAAAAAAGAGTGGATTGGCTATAGTATTGCAAATGAATTCAATCATGATCAGGAATAAGTGTACCATGGCCCATAAACATTCACTCAAAGTATTACATAGAGCTTTGCAAGATTTAAATGGTACCGAGAGAATATTCGGTGTTGCTGTTGTATTACTCAAACTGGTGATTTCCGACAGACATTAACAGCCATTACACGCTCTACTTTTGCTCACACGATTAACGCCTGTTTTAAACAATCGTTTTTATGGCGAAACGTAGAAACACTTCGACTGACCATAAACACGTGAGTACATTTGCAAGATGATCAATCTGAGCAAATATTTCCTAACCAACTACTGAATATTGGAAACGGTGAAGTAGAACTTCATCCCAATACACAATACATGAAATAACTAGGCGATTTATGTAATGTTCTTTAGGTAAAAAGGAACTGATTGAGAGTGTCTTTCCGGATATGCTGTATAATTATCTAGATAATTATTGCCTCTGTAATCTTGTTACTTAATCAGAAAAATGTTGATATTGCGATGAAATAAACTTCCAGACACAGGGTTGTAGCCAGTTGATCCAACGCCTTTTAAACCAGTCGACACTATTGTTGATGAAAACAAAACCGTAAATTTTCCAACCGAGATTTTAATTTTCTAGATGTATCAGGAATGCCACCACATAATCTTCGGTTGGTTTCCTGGTTATTATCTGCGTAACTTAAATTCTCCTAGATAATGCAATAGTGCACGTTTGATCATCAAAAGAATTTTACCGGGAACTTCTTGAAGCAAACATTTTGACTCTAAAGTTTAAACAAAAATTCGGTTCTGCTACTACGGAATCTGTTGCCACGTATTCCACTGATACCATCAGAATCTCTAATATAATTCAAAAGGCTTCAATTCCTAATTCGTTTGGCTTTCGCGATGACCATAAATGAATCTGAAGCCCGAACAATATTTATTTGATATTTGGACATAGAAAATCCATGTTTCTCGAATAGGCAACTAGATGTTACATGATCACGTGTGCGGAAACCATTGAATCTATTTGAGTTAGCAAAATACGAGTTACCGAAAAATATTGTGCACCGATTAGCGATTAGTTGTATAAAATTATTTGTTGATATAGTTTAAAATGATAAAAATAATTTTAAAAATTGCAAAAAATCAACGTTATTCACCACATTTATAAAATTAAATCTTCATATGTTTTTACTTAACGATTTCGTTAGTAATTCATGCATTATACTACACTCAAATAGGAGATGAATGAAATGCAAAATTAAAATAATTTGTCGTTTTATACTTTATTTCAACCCTCTAAAATTATAAACGAAGATTAATTTGACTGCATTGAATAGCTTAGGATAATATTGAACTAACGTATTAAAACAAAGCCACAGCAACGCACTGCCGGGTCAGCTAGTAAGTTCATAAAATAACTTTTGTTCATTCAAATTGTTGTATGGTTTCATTAAATCCCTTAAAATTTCTATGAATTTTCATTAAGTTTTAAAGATTTTGAGACAAGTTAATAAGTACTTCATTATGAAAAATCAAAGCAGTCTTATTTTTAATGATGAAAACATTAAAATACGAGTGAAATTAACAATAGGAAAAAAAAACCATATTTTTAGTAACAATATACTCTAGTCATAGGACTTTGCTAATATTCTTTGAAATGTTCATGCTTTAAAAAAGAATTTTAGTTTAATTTATTTTCATAACAATTTCTTGTCGTTTCAACGTGAAAAAAGTTTAAATATTCCATTCCACTTAATGTGCATGTAATTTCCGGCAACATTCATCCCAGGAACACAGACAAAAAGATAATGTTAAATAATAATTTTTATTTATTTATAAGTTATTAATATTATTTATTGTCTACAATTTAAATCAAAGATGTGAATATAAATTATACTTTAATTATTAAATGCTTTGCCATATAATCCTTTGATGGACCCTCATTTTAATATCCCAAAAATGTATTCGATATTTTAATGTGAATAGTAAATTTATAGCTTATTTGGTGATATATATATTGAAGAATTGGGTAATGTAATATTTGAAAGCCTTTATACGGATGAAGACCGAAACTTCATTTCAATGCTATAGTAAATTAGATCATAAAAGTAGAAATTTTTTCTTATGTATTTCTAAGAAACTTTAGAATACAATGAGTAATTAATGTTCAAAGAAAAAAATTATTAAATTATGTGTTTAAATAGGTGATTAATAAAGAGAAAGATTCTTATATAATTAAGGTTTGAATGTTCTTTTAACTGAAATCCCAAAATTTAAAAAAACATCTTTTAAGAGAAATCGTAATTTATTTCTTTGTAAATTTTGAATTTCAAATAATTATATTTTTAAAAATGCATCAAAAATTATTATGAATTTAATTTGAATTGGATCTCGAATATTAATATGTTGTTTATTGATTAAATTTTCTAAAACAGTCAAACAGCTTTTACTAATATATGATTCATCAAGCATATTATATTTAAAATATGTTGTTATGGCCATAATAATGTAATAACTGCTATAATATTTTCATAAATGTCTCTAAAGATGACAAGCAGCGAACGATGAATTAAACAGTAAACTTAATATTTAATGGCTTTTAAATAATAAATCTGAATTTTAAGTAATCAGGATGGGCTTCGACGTGTATTAACGCAGAATAGCAACTTGTATTCCACTCCGATAGGAGGTCCTCTTCTGCTGGGATTGGCTGGTTCGTTTTGAACATTCTCTATAACACATCGTACAATTTCTTTGTTTTACAATATTTCTAGTACAACTAAATTATTTTCATTAATTAACCGATAACGCACTGCTAACTTAGAGTTATGTATTTCGTACAAAATATTCCAAACTGTGTGCTTTGTTTCAGTAAAGTACTAAGTTTTTTTACAATGGAAATGAGAACGAAAATTTTAAGAAAAAATTACAACGTAAAAATATGAAACATTTCATTAATTTTAAAAAAATACACTAATTACGCTTAGACCCCTTTTAATTATTTATTTAAACGAGTATTTTTCCACAATGAATGAATTTTGTGTTAATACATTATTTTCTAATATATCGGATATCTCGGAGCAAGAAATGTGCTTCATATTGAACTTTATCTTAAGTGCTGCAGAGCTAAAGTATCAACATTCAATCTTATTTTCTCACTTGTCCAAAAATCATTTCATATTGAAAGTCTCTTCCACACAACTGCTGTATTAGTTCCTAGGTAGCAGAACGTAGATTAAACAAAAATATCTAAATTTTCACATGGAATGTGTTCGTTTTTGAAATGGTTAAATATTTCCATCCATCTCTTATCAATTTCAGTAACTTGGTATTCCCATTGTTCTAATTTATCAGAATTTAAATAAGCATTCAGTGTTCTAATTTCTTCACACAGATGTTTAACAGTTCGGCCTGGAATCTCAGAATGGAGATTAACAGATTAGTATTAAAATATTAAAAAGGAGGACACGTTTTGAGAAAGGACAAAACCTATAAAAAACTGTTCTCCTTAAAGGAGGACGATTGGTCCCCTTATGTTTTCCATCTGTCCTTTTAGATCAAGAAATTATTCGTCACGCCCCAGGAATACATTTCGCTAAGCTGTCAATCTTATTAATTTCTAAACAAGAGTAATATCGGTTAATTAAAAGAAAATGATGTTAGCTTTCCGGGTAATATGCTATGGAGTACCGTAAAATCAAGAGTGTAATACACACTTTTATCACAAGAAATACGTTTGAAACTTGCCGATGTTAAAATTATGAATAACCGTCATATCCATGGTCTACTCTGTTAGCAATTTCTTCGTATTATATGTTAGAAGATATTTGAATTTGTCCAAACTGAAAGGTTTCCTACATTCTATAAGGAACCTGGACGTTCTTCGCAACTATTCTTAATCACAACTTGATAAATTCCCCGCAGTAAGTCTCAAATGCGTTCCGGTTTGCTTCAAAACAAATAACCCGCTTTGTAAACCACTGGAAAGGGAAGGATGAATCAATGTTTATAAAAATTAGCGTGGAAAAATCGTAATCCACAGCACCAATTTGGTCTCCTTCTCCCTCTTTTCTTGCGCTTAAAGGCAGTAGTTCTAGAAGAATACTATTAACACGCTTTTGTTTTTGTAAAGCCTTTGGTAATACCTCAAATAAATGACAACACAAAAAGGCATGCACATGTAGATTTCATATGTCTTCGGTAAATAGGGATTGCGCGTTATATGGCGAATATATATAAAAATTTAAAAAATGCAGCTTGGTAAGGTGTGCGAATATGCTGAACCTTACGGTAGTTGATAATTTAGTGAATATTAAATGTGATAAAATTAACGAATATGCTATTTGAAACTACTACTGAATCTTCCAAGGCAGTGCCGGTTTATACATTGGTCACTTGGGACGGGGCCCGGATAACGGGGACTTAATAAGGTTTTCTGGTAAAAGACGGCTGTGGATCTTCTGCGCCCAGGGCCCAAAATTAGATTAAATTGGCCCTGTCCCGTGGTCAATTCACCTTAATTAACATTCGGCTAAAATCAAAATATAATTTATTCATAAACATCATTCTAACAAAATATACATCTTGCAGTCTCCTTTTATATTATTATCATTCTTGTTTCCTTTCGAATTCATAGCAAAACAGCTTATCAATCAAATCAAAATTGCAATTACTTACGTAATTCCAGGATGTAGAATCACTGAAAAGAAGTATATAATAAATAAAACAAAATAAAATCTTAAAACGGTGCAGCAAAAACAAACGTGTGTGTGCGTAGCCTTCACATTCTTATAGTCATTCTCTTATTGAGGGTGTACTATCGTTAATGTGTATTATTTCTTTTTAAAAAAGTTCAAGAAAAAAATTCTGAAGTTAGCTGTTAAATCACCAATGTTTACCTTCAGCAAAGCACATTAAAAACTGCTATCTTTTGAAGCAGAAGTGGAAAGCATTTAACTGATTTTCGAAATTCGTACTCGAAATGTAGGTGAACTCGAGTAGCTATCACACAAAATCGGTTTTTATTCTTATCTCGGTCGACCGAAATCCTAATGACGACATTCGAGTGGGCTCAAATGAGGTCGTTAAGCTTTCCAGCGATTTCCCTCATTTGCCACCATACCCGCCAGCAAACGCATTCGTTTGAGAGATCTAAAAGTGTGATAATAATGATATGTCGTTTTATTTTCCTTTTTTTTGTCACTGGATAACTACTGAGGCTGAGAAGTCAAAAGTGCAAAAATTGTCCCAAAATGCGATGTTTTTAATGAAGGTGTTTTTTTTTAATGCAAAGTTTTGGACGTACTGGACAGAAGAATGATATTGAAGCTGGAAGAAAAAGAAATGCTGAAAGGAGAATTTAGATTCGACGAAAATGTGGTAGGATATTTCCTAAGTGAAATGATTATTCAGGAAGCTTAACTTTACATTAAAGAAAGCTCAAGTAAACGCTATGATTGCAGAGTCTCAAGAAAAGTAGTTAAAATATTTCCCTTTTTTGCATTCGAAAGTCATGGTTTTTCTTTAGAAACTTGTCATAAGTTATAAGACAATTACTTATCAGGGTTTTTATCTTTATTTTTTCGGTAATATATGGGCTTTTATATATATAATATGAAGAGTAATTTATCTCTTCTATTTTATTAATTCAGATTGCAGATTAAAATAGCGACTGATAAATGCCATTGAAATGATTGATTTCATTAATACTTGAAGCTTGATGAAGAAAAACATTTCGATTGTTAAATCCATTTATTATTTCTATGCTGCTATGTTTCATGTTTCTTAAAAATTTTATATAATTTCTGATTTATGCTTTAAATTTTTCAGTTAGCTTTTAAAATATGCTGTTCAGAAAGAATTTTCATGCAGATTTCTTTTCTTTCTATGAAACATCCATTAATTATTTCCGCAAAGAGTAACAGTTTTATTCAAAATTACAGTTAAATTGTAATTCATAAAACAATGTCATTCGAGAGAATATCAAGTCAATTTGCATAGTCATTTTAATCCAACATATTTAATATTTCTTAATTGATAGTTCATTTAAGAAGCATAAATTGTTATGAGAATTTAAGAAAAAAAATTATAAATGACAATTATTATGTAGAATATTTCCGGAAAAGAAATATGACCTTTAATTTATATTTTGGCTCTGAATGTATGCAATATAAATAGTTTTAATACATTTAATTTTATTTTCAAGAAAAATAAAAGTAATTTTATGCTGTAATGATCAGATTAATATTTTGTATCAGAATTAAACAATTAAGCTAAACAATTATCAAAAAAGAGCAATGCTTATACAAAGGGTGCATAGGAAAGTTTCTTTAATCTAAAAATTATTGCGAACAGAGAAAATTGCAACTGTGTAAGTGAGCTCATGGTATAGTAAAACAACTACGCCCGACCTATTGAAAACGACAGCAGTGTGTGTGTGTGCCCCTAGTGAAAAAATTTGGAAGATAGGCATTGCAGGTTGAAAAGAAAAGAGGTAGAGCAAAATTTCCAGTTTGAAAGAAATATGGGATTATTGAAAGAGTACGAAACAACATTTCGTTCAGACGGATAAGATAAATTGTCGCCTGTTTATCAAAAAACGATCGAAATCAATGCATTCTCATTTTGTGTAAATATTTTAACTCCTTCTAGGTTTATTTTATTGCTGGATTATGGATAAAATAATGTTAATTTTGTATGTATATTTTCAAACATGCTTATCTTTTTAAATATAATAGCACCATATGCATACTAAATGTCCTAAAAATATTGCAAAAAATCTATTTAAATATATGAGTAATTTACCTGTAAAGTTGGCTTTCTGTGTGGAGAAATCATTAGATTTGGAGTCAATTCACTCTAACTATACATATAAATTTAGAATACCTAGCATTTAACTTGAATTAAAAATGTGCTTACATCTTTTGCATTTACATAAATGATTATTAAATTATTAATCAAAATTTGATCGTGTATGACGAATTCGAAAACACGGTATTGCACATAACCCAACATGACAATAAGGACAGTACATAAATTTTTTCTCTTCTTATTTCTTCCTTTACTATCTCTCTTTTAGAAGCAGATGATACACTGTCGTGTGGGATTAGTTTTCTTCTCTTTTAGGGGAATGTCGTCAACAAAGTGTCTTTTAGACAAGCGTGAAAAGGGTGTGCTCTGCACATTACGTCTCCTTTTTGCATAAAATCTCAGCGAATAGTACTTTTTAATTATTCGAAACTCTTAAAGCGCATGTGAAATAATTCGAAAAAGACCTATTGTACAATGTAAATGTTCACAGTGCTCGAGCTGCAATCTGGAGACCAGGGTGGTACGTTTTGCCAGCCCGCGCTCACCTCGGAAAAGCGGGAAGCGGTTAAAGAGCAGTCATACATATGAAGAAATACGCACAATTTATTGCACAAAATATGTACTTACATCAATAGAGATGATGATATAACACATGGAAAAAAAAGCAAAGAGAAATTGACAAAATGTGCTAGAAAGTTAATGCGGTGCATGTTCAAAGATTTCACTATTGCTCACATTACACACTTGTATTCGTGAGAGTAATTCTGCATGTCCATTTCTTAGCATAAAAGGGGCCACACTTTTGCAAGTATCTGTTATACGACGACGCAGGTCCAGGAAATTTATATGGGAAGCCTAATCCCTAACCTTTATGTAACGCCAAGGGAAGAAATATCGGTTATCGTGGAGGCCATTCAACACTACCCTTATACTTGATAATATTTTGTCCAAATCAATATTTGAGAAAACTTTGGATTCCAGTTATATGGTGTGCAGTGGCACTGTAATTTTTGAACTACAAAGGACTGTAATGCGGTCAAGGGAATATCATCTACAAATCAGGTATTATATCTTGTAACAGTTATGTGTACTTTTGTCCGTTTCATTTACTTTCGTAGAACACAGGTCCCAGTTAGTGATCCATCCAGATTACACACCCGTTATGAAGTAGCGTCCTTGGTATCTGGTGGATAGTCCCCACGAGCGATTTTTCATCCCCCAGCATTGGACATTGTGTCAGTTTAGTAATCTAATACGTCGATACAGAGTTTCGTCCAACCAATCAATGTTGGGCCAAAATCTGTTGATTTTTTGGTATGGAGGTGATAATTTATCGTATCCGTTTGAACCAAACAGGAACTTTCTAATTGAAAATCTAGTTCTGTCTCTTTTCGTGTTTTGATTTACGATGTTTATCTTCCAAATTTCTCCACTATGTTTAAAAAGTGATGAGAAATTGATTATTATAAATTTAATTTTTTAAATCTTATTTTAATTTAGTATGAGTTTTGAAGTTCTTTTTTTCAAATTTCTCTCCTTTTAAAATTATATGTGAGTGTTTTTAAATAGTTTCAAATTTTATATACATTCAACACTTTTACTATTGAGAGTAATGTTTTAATATTTTCTTTTAAATTTCCACTTTACAGATATTCCCACTCATTAACTTATTCCGTTTTTCTTTTTTTTCTTTTCTTAATTTTCCCTTTTAGAAGTTTTCTGTATGTTTTTGAGCTTTTGATTGCTCTTTAATTGGTTTGCATATGGTACTATCTCTATTTATGTAATAAACTTTTCTTCAAAAAATTATCTATTAGCATTTTGCTGCTTCACATGATATGACCTTCTCCCCGTATAACAATATTTAAAAGTTATCTGGCATGCTCCTTGTGACTCCTATGCTAATCAAATTGATCGCATACTGAGTCACTCTAGGTATTTTTCAGACCTTATGGACCTAAGAACCTATCTCGGAGCAAAAATGGGTACTGATCACTTCTTGACAGTCACAGAAGTCAGATCAAGCAATAATAAATACTAATATTTATTATTATATATTATTACCATTATAACATACATTTAAGTCATTTGATGAAAATAATGAAATTATCTGTTTAAAACTAAATCGCCACACATTATTGCATAAGTAAAATTAAATATATTGCAATTTTCGCATTTTCATTAAAAATAAGCAAATTACCATTAAATATATTAGAAATAACAACATAAACAGTTTTAAATTACAATGCATGAAACCATTTTTTTTTTTTTCATTTTTCTTTTGCACCTATTTTTTACGATTAAAATTTAGATGAAATGGTGCTATTTTTTAATATAAGACTTTTAATTATTACATATGTTTTAGCAATTATTTGGATTCCGCGTATGAAAACATAAACTCTTATTATTTTTTCGCAAAAAATAACGTATTTATAAATAAACGAAAGAGAGAGAGAGAGAGAAGAAGAATATTGTTATAAAATTTTATCAAGCCTATTTAAAATTACTTAAGTAAACAATTAAGAAAGAAATAGTTTACTCTTTATTGTTACTGAGATAGTGCATTCATAGTAAAATGATTTATACATCATGTTCTAAGAAATTTTGAATAGATCAAAACCTTCGAAATAGTGATTCAAAACATCGAAAATAGTTGTTTTAAAATGAAAAAAGAAATTGAAACTGTATTCCTCCATTTTTTTAATACTTGGAACAAGTAAGATCATTTTAAACAGGAATCAAAAGAGAGAGATGAAAACTTCCGAAAAAGAAGATCTAAAATTTTAAATAATGACCAAGGTATCAAACAGCCATTTATATACATACATGTTCCCAATAGGGAGAAGGTTGTCCGGTAGTGGCCAGTATCAAAACTGGTGAAAAACAATTATTACTATTTTTTATATATTTTCAAATAAAATTTTACACAAGGTAAGATTTTTAATCCTTCCAAAACTAAGAGATATGGAATATATATATAGGGCTCAATGCAAGAACAACCATTGTTAAAATATATCTATGTTGAGTATTAAACTTTAAAGCTTCGGGAAAAGATTAACGTAGCTATTTAAATAAAACATAATTGTTGTTTTTGTATATAAAACTCATTTCAACTCTCTTTTTATTAACTTTTAAAATAATCATAAGATCCTAAATGTCCTTTAATCACTTTTGTTGGGGATTTAAATGCACATTTATCCATACATGAGTACTCTAAATTCATGTATGCAAATAAGTAAACGCCGTCTGAAATCATTTTAAGAAATCTTTTTCCATGGCGGCATTTATACCAATCAATTGAACTGTTACTGCTTTAAAACTAACTCTAATAATTTCCTTGAATCTCCATACTCTTCGCAATAGAAAATATGTGCAAATAAGTAAAGTAAGTAAAAAAGTAAGTAAAGTAAGTAAATAAGTAAGTGCATGTATGCAAATAAGTAAACGCCGTCTGAAATCATTTTAAGAAATCTTTTTCCATGGCGGCATTTATACCAATCAATTGGACTTTTACTGCTTTAAAACTAACTCTAATAATTTCCTTGAATCTCCATACTCTTCGCAATAGAAAATAATATAATACAAAAATAATTACCTTTAATTACCTTATAATTAAAATAACTACCTTAAAATTGTGAATTTTGCCAAAAATTGACATATTTTGTTTATGATTTATTTAATAGACAATCTTATTAGCTTTATAAAAGTACCAAGTTTATTATTTTCCGTTCACTAGAACAAAAACTATGAGTGTTTTAGTAAATGGAGATGCCATTACTTTAAGCAAGATGTCATACTTTAAAACGCGTTTGACTCGAAATGTGTGTTTTTGAAAATGCTCAAACGAGGACAGTGATTGCTAAAAAAGTTTTGAAAATAATTAACTTAAATTCTTTGTGTATGTTTTGAGTAATAGTAGAAGTGTTGTAACCTTCAGATTTATCAATCACTGTTTTACTACTAAATTTTCAGTCCCTTATGTTAATATAATCACTGTTTTTTTAAGCAATTCCATACAATAACTAAGATAAAGTGCTCTAGGTTTTATAAAAATTAAAATATCTCTTATCCTGAAGGTCATTTCAAAAATGAATAACATAGCAACACATCAGAATTGAAAAATTGAAAATTTGTTCATAAACTTTCTGTGTACAGAGTGGGTCCAGTTTTTATAAATTTTAACCAATTTTTTCTCCTTTTAGTAATAATAATTTCTTTTTCTCTTCTTAATTTTAGATTATTTCTCTTAAAATGTATTAAACAAATCCAAAAATCACGAAAAAATCTCCATTTTTTTTAAAAAAAAGTTGTTGCAATTAGCGGATTTCTTAAGCGGGATAACTGTTTGTTTGTGCATGAATCATTTGTTTTTCAACATATAATTCTAAAGGAAAAAAAGAAAGAAGAACAGTATCTTTTAGTAGATATATTTGTTAAAAATGCATATAGGAAGAAATCAGAGAAGATCCGCAAACTTATATGTAAAGAGCTGCATGTGGCTCACGATTCGTGGTTTGATTACCCCTGATTTAATGAGCTGTTTACACTAAATATGAGTTTTATGTATAAATAATTCAGTTTCATTTATAGATAGATAGGAATTTTTAAATTTAGCAAAGAGAAATCCTCTAGAAATACTTTTAAGATAAAATATGCTTCTAAGACTCACAGCTGTAACAATTATGTTTCTTAAATATATTTTTCCTAGAACAAAAATCCTAATGAACATTCATATTTCTAAGCCAAAAAAAATATCATTCTATTTATTGTCTAAATGGAATTTTCGAAATAAAAGTTAATACTTTCTTCTCTGGCTTTCTTAAAAATATTTTTATATAAATGTAGGGGAAAGAAAAAAAATGATTAATAATAATTTGATCCATATGAATAATAAATTTTTCTGGTTTAATGTTAGAAATTATTTATATATTTCAATCAAATATGTATAAATTTAATGAAAAAATATTTTTTACAAATGTATATGAATAAAATAATAATAGAACGAATAAAGTATCAAATAACATAAAAAATAAAGCCGCACAGTTATAACTTAGCCATTACTGACAAAAAAAAAAATGAAAATTTTTTTTTTACTAAAAATAAATTTTTTTAGCATTTTTTTTTTTTTTTGCATTAAAATTGATGCAGAGTTAAACACCAATATATAATTGCCCTTTAGTTGTAAATATTATAATAAGTATATTAAATGGGTGCTTTCTTTTAAACTTTATTAACAATGTTATATTGACGTTATCATTTTATATTTCAAATAAAAGAAGACACATTTCTAAGCGCAGTACAATAAATTCAATTTTTAAAGGAGACGACTTAATTTGCTAAGTTTCTGTTGTAGTTGTTGCTAATGCCATCTGTCTGATTGTGTCAGATCGAGGTCGATGAAATTCATTGGCTAGATGTATGTCGGTCGTTAGCTTTGAGCAGCATTCTGGCGACAGTACGATTTGGATCGTTTCCACCCCAATTTTGTAGAGAAAACCCTGTAGGTGGTTCCACATTTCTTCCCCTTCCACCAGCCTTACGAGAGGACTTGCGCCTTGTTGGCTATTTAGAGTACCCCCCTGCCACAAAGGCAATGCATTTACAAACATCCAAACAACCCAAGACCTGCGGCACCGCAGGTAGCGACGCTAATCATTATACCGGACTCGGTATAAGCGCTGGTTTCTAACTCTGATAATACGAATTATTTGAAAATTTTTGTTCAAAAATTTTTCTTAATATATTTTTAATTTATTAATATATTATTAATTTATATTTGATTTACTTTTCTTAAATTAAGTTGGCAAATGTAGTGACAGTCGGTGATAAATAAACTTTTTTCAATATAACTTTTTTTTACAGTATGACAAAAGTAATAAGTAACATGGCTGGACAAAAACACACAAGAATGAGCACACACGGTAAAATTTAAGTACACAAACTGATTGTAATGTACTACTTTGGGTGGTATACCCAATTCCGTATGGAGTAAAAAAGAAAGTTGCAGAACTTTTCAAGCCAATTGATTCATTGATATTAGTGTGAAGTCATTCAGCGATATAACTTTGAGAAAAAATTCAGGCACACTCCATTTGTAACTATAACTGACGAAAAAGGAGCAGGTTTTAAGACAATGTTTTGAAGAGTTGGTGCCCGAAAATATTTAAAACAAAAATATTGAATGAACTAAAAATATGTATCTATATTTATTTTTCTCTCTTTGTCTCTCTTTAAACACATACACACACATATATACTTATAAGAAAGTTAGAATATGTTTTTGCCGAATGGCAAAGCACACAATATTTTTAAAAATATTCTCTGAAATAATATTTTTTAATAAAACTTCTAAGAACATCTCAATATTTATATTAATTTGTACGGAACTACTCTAAAAATGCTCACAAAATAAAAATAAATTAAAGAGCTTCTGATCATATTAACAACTCCTTTCAAAAAAGATTTCAATAGTACGAAAAATAATACAATTAATTATTAAATGTATAAAATAATCTATTCCATTACGTTTAATAAACTGCACTCTTCACATGGAGCTTAATGTAAACTAACGTATTTCAAATGTTTCAATAGAAAGGGAGAGTAAAAGACTGCGAGAACTTATATGTTTAATCATAAAAGCTAATACATTTTTCTGAAGTCCAAATCCCCTCCTACAAATAGATTCAATAGATATTGCTTTGTTTTCAAAACCTCTTCTGAACCCTACTTTAAATATACTCTTAAAACCCATAATGAGACGATAGTGCTCCCTCTCCAATTAATATTAAATAGCGAATCCAAAATCCATCGTTTCTCAGTCATATTAATAATCCCTTATTATTAGGAGCCCTTAAAAGAGTTAGAGAGCAAATGTGAAGGCTATTCCTCGTTACCGCTCCAAATCATTTAATACACATCGAAGGCGATTCACGCAGAGGCACTTTCATTCCAAATCATCCAGCATTAAGTGACTCACTTATACTAAATGACACCCTAAAACGATAACTCTTACTACAGTTAATGTTGATCCAACACTCGTAGGTCACGTGATGTGTTCTCCCCCTACGATGCGTCGTTATCTTGGCTTGCAGCCCTCAAGGGGGGTCTTAAACTAATATACCTTCGACTAATTACGTCCGTTTATGACCTAGGATGGGCAAATTTGAAATAATTTAATAAATAAACACTCCTGCTATTTTGGTTGGTTTCAACCTGAATTCCCTTTGGTAATTTTTGTGGCCTAACTATCTCCTTTCATAAGCACTGGAAAATATGAATGCAACTTTATAAATTTGGTTTTGTTTATAATGATACAATTTGCATTAAATACGTTACTATATTTATTTATAGAATTAAATACATGACGTACTATTTGACAACTGATGGTATGATTTTTGGTATTTAATAATTATAAAGGGACTTAAGTTAGCAGGCATGAGTAATATTGTTTTGTACGTAATTTCAATGAATGCTTTTAAGATTGGTAATGTAATACCGGACGGAAAACAATTTGTATGTATATCATTTTCAATTTCATTCCCGGGTTTTATTGGCAATCATAGTACAGGATATATCTTCTTAGAAAAATTATGAAGTATAACGCTGTAATAATAATTTTAAACCCTATGTAAAAATGTGTGGTCATAACTTCATCCATTTTCATTTTTGTGAATTAATCAAATTATTCTTTTTAGTTGTATTTATAACTAAAAACCATTCCTTATATTATAATGACAATTTCAATAAAATATGTAAAATTTACTGTGATGATCTAATTAAATATGTCTATGTTAAACTATAACAATCGATTTTGATTAATCAGTTTATGTGCTTGTACGTAATAAAATTGTTTTGTCACTTATAAGCATTTTTGATATGCATCTTTAACGAATAAAAAAAGTAATTCGAAGAAAGTTATTTTGAATTCATTCATACTGTGACAAACGAATGGTCACAGAATCTACAATACGATACGATTCAGCAAATTTTAACAAATAAATAAATAACCATTTACTTAACAACATATAATATTTGTAACTTTTCTAAAGTTTATTTTATCCTTTCTTTAAAAAGCCTTTGTGTTTAATTTTTTTCAATGAATAAGAAAACAAAAATTATAGTTTAAAAAAACTAAAAAACACCCTTTTAGAATTAATCGAACGATGTTGTAGCTTAATCTTATAGTCACCAAATCTGGAAATGTGATCTGAAATTAGTCGCCAGATATGGGATGGGATCTAAAAATGGGAAATCTTTAATCCTGATGATCCTAATCAGGACAATGGGACAAAATTATTAAATTATTTGTATTGTCATCGGATCTGGACAAGTGAGCGAAATTTTGAATTAATCTGACCTTTACAAGGGGGTAAAAATATGTTCAAAGATCCCGTTACATAAAGTGAAGCTTATAAAAAGGTGTTAAAAAAAGTATATATGTTAGGGAAATATAATATAATTAACTAGATAATCACTGCTAGATGTTTTCTTCACAAAAGAAATAAAGATTATAGAAAAAAAAGCTAGTAAAGCTAGTATAGAAAAAAACGCTAGTAAAGACACTTGAATTTCATTTGAAATAAAACCATTGTCTGAGAACATTCGTTTTTCTTGTAGGTTTCAACCAGTAATCAATCTCTAAGATCCTATATTGATCAGTCAGTGGGACTACTGAGAATTTTCTTCCACTTTCATCTGAAAGCCACTACAAAAAAAAAGCAAACTCACCTTGAAGACCATCTTAGACACCTGAATCTGGAAATTATTAGTTGCATTCCTAAAGATGCAGTGCAGGTCTTTATTGGCTGATACTGACTGATACGTACTGATACTGACAGAAGTCGTAAAGAGAATCGTACTGGTAGCGGTATTTTTGCTAGGACTCTTGAACTTGAGACTAAAATAAAGCAACACAACCCTGAAGCTTGCTCTGTCTCCATGAGCTAGTTAATTATGATTAATGTAGGGCTTGATACTTCCATGTCATTTGATTGTGATTTTGGCAAACTATGGATTTTATCGGACAGCCGCAGTGCACTACAACATCTTAGAGGTTGGTCCTCTTCAATAGATGAAACCAGCTTATCTGTTCTGCTCAAATTGAGGAAGATCTCTCAGACCCCCGACGACCACCTCCGCAGTGGGTCCCATCACATGTTAACATTAGTGGTAATGAGGTCACTGATAGACTGGCCAAAGAGGGTAATGAGAATGAAACGGCTATGACTTAACTTACTTATCAAGAATTATACTCAAATGTAAGATCTAAACACAATTTAATATGGCGTATTGCACCTACGCACCAATGATGCGCAAGAACATCCCCTGGCTCTCTGCTGGGTATCAAATGTGTCCAGGGCTCCCAGACTCCCTGGCTAGACAAACAAGGGACCACTATAAATGTCTTTCCGTTGATAGTGGCAGAAAATCCATCCCACTTGTAAAAAAATGCTGTGGTCATATAACTTCAGCGGATAACATATTTGGTTTTATCATACTTTCTAATGGGATCTAAATATCTGATTATATATTTATATCATTATTATTGATTATATTATTATTATAGATGTTTTGGCGATCAACAAACTTTTAGAGCTTATCTAGCATACGTTAGATCTTTCGAGGATAAGCAACAACAGCCAGTAATCAGTAATTCTATGTAAGTGAATTAGGATTAATACCTATTTAAAAAAGATGTTTCTATTGTGACTTAAATTTAATTTATATGTATATGTGTGTGTGTGTGAAATAACTCCCATTAATTTAATACTCAATAACCTTTCAATTATTGATGGTCTATTCCTTCAGGTCCGGTGAGAAAATTATAATTCGCTACCCGATAAACGGGAATTTTTTTAACTACAATCTATCCATCCACGCAGATCATGTGATTTGAAATTTCATTTCCCTCTTGGCATAAGTACCGAGATTTCTGGAAAATCCACCTTTTTGCTCTTTGTCTTTCGTCATGTAGTTCGGTTACAGCTGCGTGTGTGCGTTTTTGTGCTATGTGTTTTTTTTGTTGGATTGTCCATATATGTGTGTGTGTGTGTGTGTGTCTCTACATGTAAATAAACAGGATTAACAATGAATACCGGAGTACCGAGTCATTGCCACACCAAACAACAAATAAATAATGATCTAATTAATCTTCCTTACAACTGGCAAGGATTACGATATATATATATATATATATACACTATCTGGCCAAAAGTATCCGGACACCTCTTAAAAAAGTGGTTCTGGCGAGTGACGCAATTTTATACGTAATTGAAAGCTATAAAATTGTTGGTAGTGGTTTGTCAGATTGTATTTATGCGTTTGTGAGGCAATGGGTAAGTCAAAGGAGCTTAGTGAGTTTGATTGTGGCAGTATAGTGGGATGCCACCTTTGCGGGAAATCAGTTCGTGAGATTGCGGACATTCTACAGAAGCCTAAATCCCCTGGGAGTGATGTAATTGTGAAGTGGAAACGTCGAGGCAGAGTGAAACAGCAGAAAAACGAACCGGTAGGCCGAAAATACTTGGTGAACGCAACAGCAGAACTCTGAAAAGGTAGTGAAACAAAATCGCAAGTCCTCGTTGGGGAAAATTTCTCAGGAGTTCCAAAGTTCATCAGGAATTAGTGTTAGCAGCAGGACTGTCCGTCGAGAGTTAAAAAACTTGGGATTCCATAGTCGTGCAGCCGCTAACAGGCTAAGCATCACTCCACAGAATGCTAAGCATCGATTGCAATGGTGTAGATCTAACCGTCATTGGGCTGTGGACATTTGGAAAACTGTTCTTTGGAGCGATGAACCTCGTTTTACAGTCTGGAAGTCGGATGGACGCGTCTGGGTTTGACGGATGAACGCGTCTGGGTTTGACGGATGCCCGGCGAACGTTTCTTTAGCGACTGCATTCTACCGATTGTTAAGTTTGGTGGTGGAAGCATAATGGTGTGGGAGTGTTTCTTGTGGTTTGACCTGGGTCCGTTAGTTCCTGTGATTGGAAACATGAGCTCTGAGATGTATGTGGACATTCTGGACAATTCTGCACTCCCAACTCTATGGCAATATTTCGGGGAAGGTCCATTTCTCTTCCAGCAGGGTGACTGCTCCATTCACACATCTAGGCTTGGAAATAAAAAAAACTGGTTCAAAAACTGGACTGGCCTTCTCAGAGCTCCGATTTAAATCCCATAGAACACCTTTGAAACGAAATAGAGCGCAGATTACGTAGCCAGCCAAATCGACCATCCTCACTGCAAGCACTCACTTCAGCTGTGATGGACGCCTGGAAGGTAATTCCTATGGGTCACCTATCAAAAATTGGTGGAAAGTCTTCCCAAATGTGTGCAGGCTGTCATCCATGCAAAAGGGGGACCAACATCATATTAATATGTGCCTCAGGACGCTCTAAGTCCATACCACTGGGTGTCCGGATACTTTTGGCCAGATAGTGTATACACACACACACACACACACACACATATATATATATATATATACACTTCATTGATGCTATTACTATTGATACTTCATTTATTATCAAAATAAATACCGTTTTACATATCGTATAAATTAAGCTTTCAAAGACAGTAAATTAATATCTTTACATTCGGAAGTAAAACAGTAAAATACTTTTATGACAATATTTCTAAACAAATAAGCCTCGAACTAAGCCTTCCTATTATGTTAAATTCACGATAATTATTGTCATTAATTAGACCATCTAGTTATCTGAATTCCCGTTGTGGAAATTCAAATTTAATTGGAATTACTTTACTTTAGAGTTTAAATCTCGAACATGTATTATTAATTAAATGAATTGAGTGGGAATTATTTTAAATAAATATATATGATGTTATGGTTTATTTTAGAGAATACCAGATTAATTTCTAAAATGGCTGAGGGTAAAATAGGCATATTTGAACTATCTCAATTAAAGTGTATAATTCACCAACTCAAAGTTTTGATGTCATACGTATTGTGCGCAATTTCTCTCTCTCTATATATATATATATATATATATAGGAAGACTGCAAATAAAGTAATAAAAGTGTGGTGTTAGGAGATCGAAAATGCGCAAACGTGTTATAGAAGGAGTGAGGTGGTTTTGATGATGATGTGTGAAGTGCATAAAACTGTCGATTCAGGTGGAAGACGGATTTGCATTGCAATGTCATTTGTACAGCTCAAAAATATGTGTACAAAAGATGATCAGTTATTGCGAATTAAGATTGAAGTTCATTGCAGGAAAAAGGCATCCAGATATTATCAAGTATTGCGATAAGGCTGCAGATTGGCATTGTTGAGGTCAGACATTACTTCTTCAATATAAAAAGGATATCGTTAGTGATCTCATTTGAATACAGCAACAATAGACTGTTTTGGAATTATCTATGGAAGTTTGCCTCAGTAAGCAAACATTGTATCACATTCTGAAGAAATTGTAGCCCGTTGTTTTCCGTATTGATTCATCGACTTACTCATATTTCACCGGTATGTAGTGGATGCTATAATTCTAGACATATACCGAAATGACGGAGAGGCTGTTCTGCTGTGTATCGTCACCTTTCATAAGACGTCGACAAGATCCGGCGAACAAAAATTAAAACACAAATCGAATCAATAGTGTAACCTAGAGATTAACGGCGTTCATCGAAAGTCAGATGAAGGTTGTGTGGATTGTAGCATTTGTTGCGAAGGTGTTATGCTTACGCATTCTGTGTCTAAAGGGAAAAGATGTCATTCAACGAGATTGATTTTTACAGCACCATTTGAGCCCGGTTTTGCGGCAGAGATGTCCAAGTTTTTTGTGAGACAATCGTGCTTCATGACAATTCTTGTTGTTAAATCGTATGTAATGCAACCAATAAACTCTGAAAGCGAAGTTCAGAGATCTTAGAAAACCTTTTGTACTCTCCTGACGAACTTCGTGACTTCGTACACTTTCCAAAGCTGAAAAAACTCTTCTGAAGCATCCGATTTCCTGACGTGGCATTTGCGCTTCGAGCAAGAGAGCACTCCGTCACTGTCGTCGACAACCAACACCTGGAAAATGTTTTTCTTCTGTATCACGACGTTTTAGAAAAGGTGCAAAATGTGAATTTAAAGTATAAGAAACAGAAAATAAGGACAAGTAAAAGTAGAAACATAATACACAATGAACACTAAACATAATAAATATATGAAAGGATAAAAAGACTGAAATAAACGAAACTGGAAAAAGAACCCAGCTCGTCAAAAAACAATTTCGGATTTAATAAGGGGGTTTAATTAGTTTTAGGGTACCAACCTTCTCTTTTTGCAAGTCGGTTGGCAAAAAAAAATCCAAATAGAATAGATACAAAAAAATCCAAATTGTAAAAAAAAAATGTGTTGAGTAAAAATTCCCAAATAAATTGACAATAAATTGACAAATTGCCAACTTCAATTTTGCACACATCATAAGACCTTAAGAAGAATTTTAAAAATTCTTCTCGCAGCATTCCTAAATAAATGAAGAACCTTGAAATGAATATAAAACTACTGTCATCAAGGTAAACCTTCCAATTATATACAAGAATGAACATGTCACCTATACTATCCTGACAAAAGACATACATAGTAATAAAATATAGTAGGTTGTAACTTGGTTGGTTGTCCAAGTGCACAAATTTGTAAATGTATGGAAAACTGAAAAACCTGAAATCCTTTGGTCTCATAAGAATCTTTCATATGGTTTTCATAAAATGTTTAGCAAAAGTCCATCGATAACTTTTAGGAAGACTAGAAAATATCCGAATAATGAAATAATAAGTTTTCCTTTAAGAAAAAAATAGTTACAGATTGAATACCGCCCAAAAATGAGGCATTTATACCTTACAAATTTGAAAAATAATATACTTTTACCTATACCCATTCTCTCAGTCGTCAGTTTTCAGTTTTTAAATTGATGAAACCCTTTCATGAAAACATATCTATCACTTTACTATATTTTTTTAAAATTTATTCTGTCAAATTTGTCAGAATTATTATTGCTGTTATAAAACAAGAATGTATTTGGACAAAGTGCACCATATTATTATACCAAATCATAATTCACCGAATATATTTATGAAATGACACTTAATTTTTTTCATTCGAGGTTCCAGTCTATTATAGGAAATTTATTAAAAATTTCTAACTACAAAGTTTATTAGAATGTTTTTATTATTTTAAATTATCGAAACTATTAAAAAATTTCGAAGACAATTTCTTCTTCAAATGGGCTGCATTTGGGCAGCTTAGACTTTAAGAGACACGGTAAGTTCCAGACTGTGGGAGCCGTTTCATGGGTGGCACCATGTAAATTGGTAGCTCTAGCTACCAAAACTTCCGTTTGAATTCATTCAATTAAAATTCTCGTTGGGTACTAAATATTGCCAAGAGTACCAGAGCCGAATTGATACTCAAAGGATCTTTTACATGCCACATAATCATATGGCATGCATGTCTACGATTTTTGCAACAAGAAAATTTATCATTTTCAACCGGGATCGAACCCATAGCCTTAGGCTCACGAAGAGGGAACGCTACCTCTAAGACACGGATCAGTTGTTCTGTAGACAATAAACTCAACTAGTTTAAAATACTGTTAAAATAATCGGAAAACAAATCACTATCATTTTTATGCGTATAGAATTGCAAATACCATTTAAATAAATTTTGTACTCAAAATCTTTAAGATATACATTTTGAAATTATAACTAAATAAGTGAATGTTTTCTACAGATATTAAAGCATAAAAGAAAATCCAAGAATTATCTTTTAGGGTATTTTAATATATCGCTGAATAAGAAATGAAAGAAAATTTATTAATTTCCCGTCACTGAGAGTTGTTCGTAAAAAGGCCTGCTTTATCTCTTAAGTAATTTATAAGATAGGTAAAATTTATTTCATTTTACAACATTGCCTTTTTTAAAGAATCGTAGAATAAAAAAAAGAGCATGAGATTTATAAGATATCGTAAAGTAACTGAAAAAAGCCATAAATTTCATTAGAATTTCTTTCCATTTTGTATTTTAGACTCATATTACACAGCGATAAAACAAAAGACGATATTAATTAAGCAGTTAATTTTCAGAGAGAATTGAAATCTATAAGAGTCACCAAATAAATCTTCAACTTTCAGCAACCACACTGTTTAATAAAAGTAGAAATAAATACATCAATTTAATTCAATGTGCTTCTACATGTATTTAATCAACTAAAAGTTGACTCTTAACTCTTAAGGTTAAGGTCAACTTTATAATTTTGTAGATCATTTTAAGAAAATAATCATTGAAATTCTTGCTTATTTATACGATGCTTTGAATGTTTTTTTATATAAATCGATTTAATAGAATATCCTTTCTCTCTCTCTCTCTCTCTCTCTCCCTCTTATATATTTTAAAACTAAGAAAAATTCGAATGAAAAAGTCGCGTGCTTTAATTTAAATGCAGTGAATTTATTTATATTTTTTAAAAAAAAAACCAATTTTTTCATATTTTCTTATATAAATTACTTTCATGCGTTTTTAAATATGTTTCGTAAATAAAAATTTTCAAAGTTTTTTTTTTTTTAAAATAGCATTTTTAGAATGACATAAATGAATACTAGGATTTTTAAATTCTAAATTAGCTAATCATAAATATGAGATATATTGCATGTTTTATAATTACACGGTAACTTCCATCTCTGTCAACTAAAACCACTCTAGCCCGGTTAGGCATCGAGTAAATCTGGGCTTGGATGACAGATACGAGTAATTCATTCCATGATGTTTCAAGTCTATGCACCTCATGAATCGAAGTGCCTAAAGAGCGACTAAAGTGAAGTTTCTCAGCAAAACATGACCATAACTTTCCAATTTGTGAGATATCTGAAGTCGAACATGTTTTGATGTGAATTACCTGTCTTGTGATCTCGCATTACTTAAGTTATAAGATGATGTATCTGAAGCCACGAAAATAAAGTACAGGCACTAGTATTAATATCTTAGAAATGTAATACTGGCAGTTCAGAAGATGACAGAAGACATGAACAAGACGTGCTCACGACCTGTACCCTACGGCTGATACCATCAAACCAGCTGCAAGGCCCGTTGGACGGTATCTAATACAAGTTAGCAAGTCACTTTCATTCTTCTCCAGACAAGGATACGCCCATCAAGATGCTATAAGAAGAACCTATACTTAACTAAGAAGACGACGCTGTGCTACTCTAGTATTCAGTTTTGTCTGTGGACGCTGCAGAATCGTCACGCTTCTCTATGATACGTTGTCAAGTTTAACTGCAATAACTGTCAGTGCCAACAGTCCTTGCGGATAATGTTGACCTGAAGAAAAAGCCCAGTTACTAACTGAAAGCTCATGATGTAACTACACGATTCTAAAGGCCAACCTGGAAACACGCATATCGACTCGCACGGCAGCACCAAGAGACTGCTGAGATTCTGTATGATATTGAATGGTCCTCTTGAACCCATTGATTTCATATACTTTTGACAGTTGTTGAATTCCGACCCATGTGAATAGCATGGATCAATAAACCACATTCTAGACGGGCTACAATACTGCATCTATTGAATTCTAACTCGTGCTAATAGATATTCTTCCTCCTTATATAAGGCAAGGTATGATCTCCCACCGAACGAACATTCACATGTTATTTCGGAGTAAGAAACCCATCGAGGGAATTTTCATAAGTACAAAATTTGATATACCATTACTAACTCCTGCTTCGTTTGATTGCGCTTAAATGTTTATTATTTGCATATTCCAGCAACTTCTTCCTTTTATGTGAATTGTGTGTCTGTCTTACTCCTCCTTTATGGTATTGAAGTCTTAACGACTAGTAGAAAAATCCTGGAAGCTAGTTACTACGCAATCAGTTGCTCTTTAGTTCATTAATTATACATATGTTCAAGAAATAATTAATTATAAATAAAATGGTTTTTTAAAAAGTGACACAACTCGTTGCATTGCGATACAATTTTTAGTCTAAATTATTAAATTATGTACTTGTACTTTTCTATAATCTCACAAAATTTGAAATCTCCCAGTTTAAGGAACGCAGAGTTATTATAACTTTTACGTTCATTTTTATTCACATCCCAATGGCAAAACAAAACTTTAAATTGATTTATCTCAGAAAGGTAAAATAACTAATTTGTCTTCATTTAAAATGCTAAGGCTTTTTTTCCCATTGTGCCAAATGCTTCAATATTTTTTCTAACTATTTCTTATAATAACAAACAATTGTATGCATTTTTGAATTAAAGCAATTTAATTTAAAATTTACACATTTTTTAAAGAACTTTTAATAAGTGTTCATAAAAATAAGTATTGCTTGAATACTAAGCATGTTATTTCAAAATCCATACCAAATTTTCTTATACATAGTTTTACATACTTGTAAATCAAATTTTACGTATGTATGTCCATTTTTGAAAAAGGAGTAGCATTTTAAAATAACTTCATACATTTTAAGTTTTCTTCTTCAAAAATTAAATAGTTCGCTATTTATAAAATTTTGAAAGCAAAATCTTTTTTACACGATACATACACAAACCAAAAAAATTTGAAAATAATTAAATTAAAAAATTTTGTGTAAATCGTATTATGACCCCTTAAACTATCATAGTGATGAAATTAAGTAGCTAATTTATTAATACTCTTAAAACAAGGACAACATATATGATAAACACATTGGTAAAATTTTAAATCATGCCGCCTTTTTTTCTCTTTTTGTTTTAGCCTTTACTATTAAGAAGAAATATATATAAGGTCAAAATATATGTTACCATTATTTTATTACAATCTTTAGAGAGAACAAAATACAAACCTTCATTGAGAAGAGTTAGAAAATAAAAGATCCAATACTTCAAAAGAACTTCTTTTTCTCCAAGTTGTAACAAAGAAACAGAAATATTCTATTTTTACTTAACATATTTTAAATTCACCGTGAAGAAATTAATGGCTAATTCACTTAAATAATTAATTGAGTGTTCGGCATTTGGCCTATCTAAGAAGATAAATGCATCCAAAATCAACAGATTTATTACTCCCAGTTGGATAAAGATGTACGCGTTTTATTTTTAAGCACTTGTTTGACCACAATTCATCCTTAATGGAGAAATAACGACTCACACCATTCATCATTTAATGAAGAAGCAGAGGAAAAAAGGTGTAAAATTGTTCTAAGTTTCCCTTTCTAATAAAAGTTTAACTATTTCTAAAAGCATCTTTGTAGCAAAGTGATGTCTCAATATGTATTTACTTCATTTATGTTTCAAAATAATAATAATTAAAATTGTTTTAAATGTGATCTAAAAATACTAAGCAATTCATTAATTGCGGCGTTTCTTAAAATAATAATTTAAAATATATTAAGTAAAATTAGAATGCTTCTGTTTCTTTGTAACAACTTGGAGAAAAATAAATTACTTCGAAGTGCGAGTAGTTTGTGAGTCCCTTTATTTTCTAACGCTTCTCACTATATTTTTCCCTCAACAGATTAAGGTAAATTATCTCTTAGCTGCCACAGACGTATATATGCGCCTCACTCAACCAGTACGTTAAATGCCCCGGACGTATATATACGTCTTTCCGAAATGTGATCCTTTTTTGTGGTACCATGAATAAAACTATTCCAAAGATTTCGGAATGCAATAAAATGACCTTGACAGACAGAGAGAGTATTTGAGAAGTTACATATTCTGAAGGAAAATTTGCTTATTTATGTCTTTCCCTTTTTATCCAATACGCCGCATGCGTGTGCCTATGTGCAAAACGGTGGCGCTGGAAAGCGAATCACCTAACTTTTAATCAATAGATAAGGGGCTAATATTAATATATACCGGGTGCCCCAAAAATAGTCCCCAAACTGTGCAAAGCTCAATTCCTCATTGGGAGTACATAGATAATGCTCAAAGAAAAATAAAAGTAAAAATACGAAAATTAAAGTGTGACATCACAATTTATTTGATACATCTTCAGTAGTACAACGACACATGTTAAAAATGTCTGCCGTACCTATTGATGAAGGTTTCAGCGTTCCTTGAAATGAATGATATCATCAGTGCTGTTTCCAATGAAGTGCAACAAGTATGCATATGAGCAACTGAGACCGTTTGAGAAATCACTACATCTCGACACACCAGTTTCTCGACCTTGCCCCATGGGGAAGAAAATATTTAAACAGTTGGAGAACTGATTATCATGGTGGCCATAGAAATTTATCCCCACATCCGAATCCACTAGCGGGGGTATACGAAAACTAACCAATTACGTACAAAAACAAAGAAATGTGCCGGTGCCTTATCAAAGACCATCATGCTTCATCATTTACCGTAATTTTCTCGTAAACTGTCGATCATACAGGTACAGTTCTTTGGGCAATGTTTTTGCTCCTCAGACGATGAATATAGCTGTGAAAATTTCAGGCACAATTTTTGGGTCACCCTGTATTTTGAGTTTCTATATATTTCTTCTTTACATTTAAATGCTGAAACTGTTATAATTTGGAATAAATGTTTAAAAAATTACCAGTGTTTTATTGATTTAAATTATTATTTTAAGTATGAATCTACTAACTAATTAAATTTCACCTTTACAATAGTTTAAAATAACAAAGTAAAAAAAAAGTAGCTAATACAAGTTGTGTAATTATTCATAATTGGGGGAAATAATTAAATCGAAAAACGTAATCAGCTAAACAAATGTTAAACATTAAGAAATACCAGACGTAGCATAATGATGTAATAAATTAGATACAATATTGTTCTTTGTTTTTAAATTCATTAAAATTTCGTCTGGTAACAGTCAAAGCCAGAAAGAGAACACAAATTAGTTTTAAACAAATAATTTTTGACAGTTAATTAATATTTTATAAAGCAAATTAAAATTTAATGCATTGTAAAATATTCTGATATCTTGCATTTTGTCTTGTTTTGATTTTCTAATGTATACTTAAGTGAAATAAATTACTAAATTTGATGTTTAAAAAACATTTTGACTCTCATTTAAATTAATTATGATTATTATTTTAACAAATTCTTAACTATTTTATCGATCTCTGAAGGATTTTTTTTAATACACAAGAGTTAGAGACCGACGAAATAAATCTGAAATGATTCAATTTTAATTAAATAATTATATATATTTTTATCCGCAGATTGCCCACAATTTTGTAACTTTTTGATTACATATGTATTAAATCAAATAAAAATGTAATTTAAAATACAATTTATGTAGATAAAAATAATATAATTGGCTGTATGGTAAATGTAAATAAAGTCACATTGCAGTTATCCATTTTTAATTAACTTTGAAATTTATTTAATAAAATATCTTTCAAATATTATTCAGGTACTTGAAATTGTTTGATAGAATCTGATAGCGAACCTCAATAAAAATAGCAGAGATGTTGAAATAATTATTTATATCTGTACTACACAGACAACACTTTGTAAAAATCTTACTCAAAAATTTTTCCACAATGGCATTTATTAAATACAATACTGATTTTACATAAAAATTTCCTTTTTTTATGTTAGATAATTAGACTAGACAAAGAAAGGAAATGTATCCAGATTTATGTTTTTCAAATAAAATATTCTTGAACTTTGAAGCTCAATTACAGTACTATATTCATACTGTTAAAAATTCATATTTTTAGTCATAATATAAACATGATAATTAGATTACTGTCAGTAAAAACATAAAATAATCAATTAAGAATTCAATAATATTCCAATGACCTCGCAATGAAGTGTAATACATTTTAATGCCGACTAATTTATATGATATTTGTGAAGTAGAAATTTCATTTGTTTGATGAATAATTGACGTAATTGTACAAAAAAAAATTGGGTTAATTTTTGTAAGGGCAATTTTATAAGTTTCATAGACGTGATTCACACACGCACGCACGAACATACACACACATATACACACTCATACATCAATACAAATGCATAAATTAAGAGATATGTATGTGTTTTGCTACTCTGGAAGGCATTATAGCATTATGTAAAATCATTTATTGTTACTGCACACGCATCTCAGGATTAGATTATTAAACATCAAAACCATTTATATGATTGAGAAATAAAAGAGTTATCAGTAAGGCAGACATCTTTTTCAAAAGATGGGAGGACAAAATAAAAAAATACAATAAATAAAAAGTAACATTAAATTGAAGAAATATATTTTTTTGACTGATAGTTGAAGTTAATAAAAAAACATACGAGTATACATTTTTAATAATTAAATATCTCATTTAAAATTAATAAATGCTATTAATTCGTTAAGTTGTATCCTGGGACAAAATATGAAAAAGTGTACTTTAAAAATTTAGAAATAATGAGATGAAAACTATGCCTCCCCTCCAAAACTTTTAAGTCATGAGGAAATTCTTTGAAAGTTCTATATCTGGAAACAACAACCTCTTTCTTCGTCTCTAATTATTTGTCGCTCATTACATCTCCCACTAATGACAATTACAATGACTTGGAAACGCAAACAAGCGTTTCAATCAAATTACTGCCTCATCTGGTCGATGACCACTCCTGCAGTTACGCCTAACCACTAAACGTGCCTAATATTCAACTAAAGCTTTTCCAGAAAATCCAACCAACACATCTCCCCCAAAACGTCGTCTTATCGTTCCCTCTTTTGGGTGAACAATCTTGGGGAAGTTGTTCTCGCCATCGACCGGACTCTAATGAATCCGGCTGTCTTCCTCGTCATGTGGTCAGGACATGTTGTCCTGACCGTCGCCTTCTATCGAATCATTAAGCTTGCATATTTTAATGGGCACAACGTCGATCTTTACCCCGTGCTGCAAATGAAATCTCCGAGAAGAGCCATAGCAAATAATTTAAATATCGTAATGCGATGTCACGGGATCTCCTCTGTTAATGTATTTATTTAAAAGGTGGTAAAAGTTTTGTGGATGTTAGATCTGGAATTTAGAAAGGCTTAATGTGTTGTTGTATGTATTGGAATATTTGAAAACACGGTATTTGGAACTTAAAATTTGGTTATGGTTGAGAAAATTTAATTGACGAGTGCATATGATTTTAAAAATGAATAAACGTTGTTTATTTATATATTATCTTACCAAACTATTTGGAAGTTGAAATTTTATTAGTGTAAGGCTGCAGATTACAATAATAATATGTATTATTTTATAATGTAAGGATTGTCATGTTTATCTTTTTAGAGAATGTAATCTTTTGATATCTTATATCTCTTGAAACATATTTGTATTCATTGGTTCTAATTATATCATAGTTTTAATTTCTTACCTAATCATGATAAATGAAAATAATTCCTAATTTTACTACTTTCTACGTCTTATATTAAAAAAAAAATAACTGAAAAACTCTAGTTTTGACAAATATTTGATGAAAATTGTAATTATAAAATATGTGAGTTATGATAACATAACTGTTTAATTTTGTTATTTTAATTAAGTTTTAGTTATTATAAACGAGTATAATTACCTGTGCAATGCTCGTTTGAAAAGAGCAGAGTTTTGATGATATTTTTTTTGCTTTTTATTTATCGTTTTAAAACATTTAACTTACGATAAGAAAATATGATAATTAAACAAAATATT
>BMAO01036035.1:0-34222 GCA_019973975.1 Trichonephila clavata
CTTGATTTCTCTAATACGCCTACACGTCCGAAACATTAAACGGTAGACAGGGAGATAATAATCTTAGGGAGGGTATAATTCACGACAAATGAAAGAAACACACATGCCTGCTAAAATTCAAGTCATTAGCTGTAATAATTTCGGAGAACCTTAGAGGAATCAGTTAATCGCTTTTTCATCTCTATATATTGATAAAAAAAAAGTGTTACAATATCATTTGGGCAATTCAGTATTTAGTATTAAATACTTAGCCTGCGATCACTCGCGCAGGGTGTTCTGTACATCGTAGCAAAAAGAAAAGCCTCCTAGAATTTCAAAAAGAATACGCAGAACCACGATTTTTCTGTAGCTGCATATTTTAGGTCATTGAACCTTCAGGGCTAATGCAATCACTCGGACGATTGGATCGTAACGATTTTCAAAAGTTTATCTGGGGTGCTGAGAGCTACCTGGGAGCAATTCAGTTATATTTTTGTACTCGAAGCATCTAAAATTAAGCAAGTTTTACTCTTTCAGTTTATATATTTTTTAAATATATTAATATGCATGCATATTTTATTCAAAATTTCAATAATTGCAGCATAAAAATAATATAAAACTTAAAACTAATTGTAAAATCTAATTTTTTGCTAAAATTTCTTAAAACACTTTTCAGAAATTATGGCAAAAATTGCATGGGAGAGGAAGCAACAGCGACTCTGTCATCTATTAGATACTGTGTCGACAGGTCTGAGGTTGAACTAAGTGATTTCGAAAACTCTAATTTCAGAAGATGACATCTTTTGGAGATTGGCCTCTTAATTTAGAACCATGGTCAAGTGAGGAGGATGACACCTAACTTGGAACACCCTCTCCTATTTTCCACAGTACACCACCGGGAGGACGTTTGAGCTTCGACAGATTTTGCATGCATCGTTTCCCTACACGGCGGGTCTTCAGTGGTACTGGGCTCGAACTCATGACACGCCAGCCACGAGTCCTTTACCTTGACCACTTGGCTACCACGCCCAAAACTAACATGAAGAAAGGAGTAAAATTATAAATATCAATAGGGCAGGAGAATCAAAAATATGGGAATATATTTAGGATATTCTTAGTGGTTTCCTCTCTATTTACCCAAGTTAGTAAAACCATGGGGGCTGGGAGAATGCTGGTTGTGCCACCACCTACCTGTGGAGTAGATTGCTTATAATGTCATATTTTGAAGCGTTACATAGGTCATTGACGAGAGATTGTCATTTTAAACCGTAGTCAAGTGACAAGAGCCGGTGGGGTACAACGTTCTGTGAATGTTTGTGAACGACTAAAAAAAGAGACACATTTATAATGAATTAGATTGTTAATAGATACGATTTGTAAAATGCTGCGAAAATTTATTATTTATTTATCTTTATGCTTAATTGTCTGATGTAATCTGTACTTAAAATCGTTTCGCTGAAATAATTTATTAAATGGAGAAAAGCATGTTAATTTATGATAGAATTATTTTGAAATAGCATTATGAAGAGATTGGAAGAAATTTATTGAAAATAAGGAATAATTCACTTTCTGATTAATTTAGTAAGGGTCGATTGTAAACTTGAACGTGCTTGAATATTCTTCACACTATCCTGCTCCTCTACACTGGGGTTGTTCATACATAAAAAGAACACTGATATAGAATCAAAGTTTCCTAATAGAAAATTCCCTCAATGACTGCTATAATTTTCATTCTAAACAATGAAGAAAATGGTTCTTCAAATAAAAAAACTAGCTCATAACTTTAAAAAAAATTGCCTCTCAGCAGTGAAATTTTTATCGAAATATGACAATAATCATAATTGTCAATTTTTTTTAAAGTAAAATATAATTAATGTGAGAATTCATTTAAATCATAGGTTAACCACACAATCTCTAATCTTTTATCTCCAAAAGTCTTAAAGTATAGAAATAAATAGAAAGATCCAGAAAGTGTGTGTGTATGTTTCGATGTACTAGCTGATAATTTCTGGAGCTATTTAAAGTTAAAGAAATGAGGTCGGTTTACATACGGACCCTAAGGAAAAATGGTTTTCCAATGCTTCCTGTTAGCCATGCACAAGCGATTTTAATCATAACTTTTGGTAGTTCTGTGTGTGTGTATGAAGGAAATTATAAATATACATTTTTTTTAAAAAAAAGTCACACATCGTTTAAAGTCAATGTCTCAAGGGAGTTTTTGACTGGTTCGCAAAAATTCACTTCCACTAATCGAGATGCCTAAATCAGGGGCGTAATGAAGAATCTTAGGGCGCTTCTGCAAAGCCAGGTTTTTGGCTGTAGGCCAGATCTTACAAAGTATTGCAAAACCGTAACATCAGGCTTTGGACCCCCTAGAATCCTGCTCCCCTCCCGCGATGCTGGGTAATATATTACGCCATTGGTCTGAATGCATATGAACATCATTTCTCTTCCCGTTTATTTTTCAAACCAAAAAAAAATAACCATACCTTTTGCTATGTTATTAACACAGAATATACAGGAAAATAGATAAATACAAAAACTGCGATATAGCTTCAGGCAGGACTACCGGAGATAAGATTACCGTCGTTTGCGTCTGGCGTTTTACTTAACGCCAATTTGATTTGAAGACATTCCACACGTTTGGCAACATTTTGGCTTTTTTGTGACATGGTTGAAAATAACATAATTTTTCACCCCATTATGCTTATATACTGGTTTCCCAATTTCGGGTAATTTTTGAAGAAACAACCCTCTCTTAGGTTATGAATAGATCAGCTTATGCTCGGAAATATACGGTACATAATTCTAAAATATACATAAAGGGTAAGGAAATTATTTTAACTATAAAATGACAGTCGTTTAACCTTTAGTTATATAAACATGGTATTTAACAAAACCAATAAGAAAACCAGTATTTATCCCCTCGGGGTATTTGCAAGTTACCGATGAAAAATATTAATTTTCACTACTATCACACCAGAAATCACGATCTTTTCAAACTGCGAATAAACTTTGCTTCAGTTTAGATAAACCTTCAGGCTAACCGTCTCCCTTGCACGGAAATACTCTTAGTTAAATGAAAATGGTTGGCAGTAATTATTCTTTATCAAACTAAACGATAACGAAGTCTTCGTATATTTCATTAAAATACGATTATTTAAACCGAATCCTTCGCTGCCTTTAAGTCGTTAATTTTCTTAGTATGGAAAATAACTGCGTCAAGATAATTAATAATGGTTTAATTATTATAATTTATAATACATTAAAAAGTAAAATATTACAAAATATTTAGTAATGCGCGTTTCTATGTGCAATGTTTTAATTATAATGTGCACAAAATTATAATTTGTTAATTTGCGAAAGTTATCAGTAAATACGCTTATGACTCAATATTATGTTATTTAAATTAAAAGCTGCAGTATTATTTATAACTTTAAATTCTAAAATAAGGCAGTTTATATTTAAAGCTTCCGTTATATTAAGAAAAAAAATTTCACGAATTATGTAAAATATATGAATATTTTAAATTCTATAAAATGTGTGTGTACATTTGAAAAGAAAATATAAATATTAGCTGTATTTAAAACCTAATTCGTTGCAATCCTTATATAAAAAGAATGCTTCAAGGAGTAAAAGACAAGGAGAAAAAGACCATAAGTAAATGGAGATCTTATTTTGATCTGCGTAGTTTATTCTTGGATTTATAAATTTTCTAAAAATATACTTCGACGCATAGTAATGTTGCGTAACCGTTATATTGTTCGGATTTCCATTAAAAATGATAAACCATCTATATTTACAGAGGAACCTAGGGACAAATATACATTAAACGTATCATGCGGCAAAAACAGACTATTCAGAGAGAGTGCGTGCTTAAACTAAATTTATATATAACTTACATTTTATATCACATTAAAAATATAACATACAAGCTAAATTTATATATAACTTGCTTGTTTCAATCCAAAATTGTTTTTGAAAGACTGATATAATTGACTGTTTTAAGATACTTGTTCACAAAAACCTATTTATAATTATTCCTAGAATTTCTCTTGCAAAAAAATTGTTTCTTCATTTAATTTACTCAGCATTTAAACTGCTCGTTTATCAAATTTTCATATCTAAGGGATTTTTTCTTATTTCGTTTCAGTTAATATGCGAGAGAGAAATATTTAAGTATCTTTCGAATTGTTTTTTTAAATAATTCCCTACTTATTAGCTTGCTTCAAATAATTTTTTTCGAGTATATTTCGTATTACAAACAAACCATTTTAAATAACATTTTAGACGCCGTATTCTGCTGAAATTTCCTTGAGATCGTTTGTACTTTACTCAGCCGAATAATATTTTCCGTATTAACGTCACATTCTCTACAAATTACGATACGTTGTAATCATCTTCAATTTTAAAAAAACCGCCAAAAATAAACACGTTAAAAAAGACAAAAAGGAATGGATATTATTGCTTCCATTCTACGCTTGTTTGCGAACACTGCTTTACAGTTAAATTCCGGTTGCCGTTGATTGATGTTGTTGCTTATCCCTCTGCTGTAGGAAAGTAACACCAGATCCAAAAGGCATCGTCGCACAAGCAGCTCGAGTTGATACCCAAACGAGCAGGGCTGGCAAGGAGGGTGAGTGAGTAAATATTAAAGTCGCACTGTTCAGCTACACGAGGGCTTTTTTCGATGGACCTCGTAATTTTGAACAACGGTCAAGTGACGAGAGGGACACCTGAGCTGGCACACCCTCTCCTACCTACCACACCACCGGGAGTAAGTTTGAGATCTCGACAGATTTAACATGCTTTTTTTTATGGCGCAAGGACCAATTTAGATCATAATGCGCCAAGATTTAACATGCATCGGGTCAGGCCCTATACAGCGGGTCTTCAGTGGTACTGGGCACGAACTCATGACATGCCAGCCGTGATCAGATACCTTGACCACTAGGCTACCATGACCACCTGGCAAGAAGGGAACAGGAGCACTGAGAATAGATATGAGAATGGCCCATGGCTTAACTTGAGCGGAGAACCACTAGAGCTGAAGGCTGACTAAACCTCAGTGTACGCCTGCAGCCATTAGCTAAGCATAATGGAACGGCTTTCATGCCTTGGGTAGCCCTGTGTCAGGAGAATGCTATCCCGACGTACTTCACCCATTGTGCCCAGATACCATTTACCACTTTGAAGCTTACTGCAGGACTTGAGGGAGCTGCTGATTGTTTTTGTATTGATACCACACTGTAAAACAACGCAAGGGCAATTGGTGGTGGAGTCGTAAATTTTGAACCTAGGATGACACCCAAGCTGTCTCTCCACACCAACTAGAGGATTTTGAGTCATGAAAGAAAAAACATGCATCAGCTGTTCTAGATGGAAAGATTTTATTACAGCATTTCTCAAACTGTGGGACACGCCTTCCTTGGGGGCGTGATATTCATATGTAGGCAGCGCAAGCATATCGAAAAATGAAAAATAAAAGATTTAAAAGCAATTATTAATTTACTGAAAGGAAGTAAAGCAAAATACATTCTGACATAAAAAAATTAAATACACATTTACACCGATATAATATACTTATCAAATGCATTGTGCAGAACTGATAATTTAGTATTGATAAATTATAAATATAAGAACAAGTTTAATATTTACTAGTGACTATCATGGGCTTGTCGTATACAAAATCATATTCAAAGTTTAATATTTATATTGATAATTTGAACGGATTATAATTAAAGTCGTATTGCAGCCTTAGCTTCAAAGTATGTACATCACTGAATTCAGTACATTGTAATTGCATGGAGGGAGGTGCGATGGAAGTTGTGATTGAAATCTGGGTAACAAATGTTAAAAGTTTGATTGTTTGAGAAGCACTGTTTTAGTAACATAATTTGTACCCATGAAATAACTCCGGTCACATCAGGTCTTGAATATGACCACTTGGAAATCGTGACCACCAAATTCGGATAAATGAATAAATAAAAGGGTAACTATTGGATTTTGCAAGCAAGATCGGTTATTTATAAATACATCACACATGCTCCAGATTTGATTTTTATTAAAGTCCCAATCTAAAACCCCGCGAGAGCTTTTGGTGTGACATGCCTTTTTTAATTTTGAACCACGTCCAATTGATGAGAATGACACATTAACTGGTATTCTATTTTCTAAACCTTTATATTATTTCTATGTGGGGACTTTCAGTCTCGACAAATTTAACATGCAGTAGCCCCTCTCCAAGACGTGTTTGCAGTGACAGTGTTCGAAAATATTACTCGTTTGTTGCTGTCTCATCACAAGATGAGTTACCACTACTTTGTAGGGAGATATATATTAAATTTTTTTATTAGCTTAAGCAAATATTTTACCCACAACTGTGTAGGTAACATTTTTTACGCCTTTTACGTTCAAATGCAAATAATACATCTATATCTTATAATGAAATCTTGAAAGCGAATCTTAATATTCCCGAGGTTTGCGACTCATTAATACAAACACATAATTTGATGTTATAAGCTTCAATTATTACTAATTAAAAAAAATTGTAGCATTGCTTTTATTGTATGACTTCTAGATGAAAATAATTTTTTTTTATGAATTGTCCTTAATAGCTGTTACATATTTTGTTGAAAAGTGTATAAAATGTGGCAATGCATAAAATAAATGTTAATTTAGAGCTAGGTTTTGTAAACAACCTAGAATTTGTTGTATATATTTATCTATTCATATTATATTCGTATTATTTGTTTGCATGCTCTTTAAAGGGGAAAAACCATTTCAGATGAAAGTATACTGCAGAAACAAATCTGATTAGTTTGAGACGACCTCGGCAACCAACTTAAAGGTAATAGAAGGCACAGTAAAGAAACCTTAGTGGTGGTCTTATTGCAGAAGGTAAAGCCAATCTTTCTTGGAGTTGGAACATCTAAATAGATGCATTTGGTAAGTCTGCTGTGCTGTTAGCTCGGTATGCTTAGGCCAATACATTTTGAATGTATTCGATCCATAATCAAATTTTGGAAAGAGGGGAGGGGGAGATTTTCAGTTGTGAAATCAAATCTGGATTAGTTATTTCTTAAAAGCATCCCTTTAGTAAGCATAAGAATATTCCGTAATTGGCACATATAGCGATCAAAATTTCCTCCATACTGAAAAATATTGGTTTGTGTATGTGGAAACAAATTTCAACCTTAGTAATATATCCATCGAACCACAGAAAAGGCATTACTTTAATGACTCGGATATAAACTTTTACATAAAAAGTACCATAACAATTTCATAAAAAATGCGATAATGTATTGAATAATAAAAGTATTGTGTGATCAGAAATTATCTTGCTTGATCGTTAAGTAGCTATTAAGTAACATCATATTGATTCAGGAAATTAAAATGTTTAAAATGTTATTTGCAAAAAAACATAGAACTCTACCGTTTAAGATATTCCGATCAGTTTCTAAGCACAAGATGAAATATATTGATGCAATGAGAACAATAAATTAATTAGAAAACAAATTAACTTATTGCTAGAAAACAATGACAATGTGTCCCATTAGATAGTAGCGATTATCCATTATTATAGGTGACTGATATCGAATAAAAAAGCAGCATTAAAACAAAATATCCGTTGGAATCTGAAATCACCGTTAGAGCCCATTACATATTGTCAGATGGGAATTCAACTATTAACCCATACACATACATATAGAAAATTTCTAGCGTCTTACCCCGAGTGCCAAAGCTTTATTTAAAAATCATGGTATTTCACTAAATTGAATATTTAGTTAGATGTAGAGTACCGAAGGCTCATCCAGGAATTTTTCAAGGGTTGGGGGGGAATAGGTGGTTGGAAGTCCACCATTGTCGTTTCATATCTTCAATATGTTGCTAAATATTTTGATTTTATCAACTGTCGAGAATAAAAAACAGTAAACAATATTTTTTATAAGTAATAAGCATTAATTGACAACAAATAAAAAATTAAAGTGAGTGAGTGATTTTGGGGTTTAATTGGCGCAAGAGCAGATTTCGGCTATACTGCGCCAAACATTTGTTTTAATATCTGTGGTCTAAACGGGAAGAGAAGAAGGAATGGATTGAATGACAAGAAATAGGGTCGAAAATAGAGAAGGATCGCTAGGGCACCCCGGGTATGTGAATCCCGTGTTTACCAAAGACAGTAAACCCTGTGGGAAAAGGAAAAGATCACTAGGGCACCTCGGGATTGAAATTAAATTAAAGGGTGATGAGGGTTCCAGACTCAGTCACCCCCTCCCCTTCCTTTGTGTGTGCTCATGCGAAACGATATTTACAGAAATTTGAGAATAGAAAAAAATCAATCGATAACTTTTTGCTGGCGTCACTGAATAAAATGTTTACGCTGAGAGCCACTTACAAAGTATCATGTGGTATTATTTTTCTTTATAGACTAAAAAGTTGAAAGATATATGCATACAATAGTATTCCGTTATTATTTGAATTTGTAGGGGGGGGTGACCAATTGTAATAAGGGGAGACGCGGGGAAGGGGTTCTTAACCAAGTCCACTAGTTAATTAAAACACTTTTATTTGACAAAACAAACATTAACATATATAACTAGAGAACTAACATTTAGAATAGAACTAAAAGGGATAGGAGTGCATGCTCGTACGTCCTTACGGTTCCGATGCTTGGCCATCACTGAAGATTGTTTTATTCTCTAGATGGCGTGAAAGTCTTTCTACAGTTAATATGGGAGGAGTTTAAAGAAAGGGGGATTACAAAATTTAAATTCTAATACTGTTGTAATAATTCTAATTTTAATACAAAAATTTGCTTCTATATTTATATCAATGGTACAATTATTTGAGTAGAATCTTGGAAGAATTATCCGATATATAAAGTGGAAAAAAATCAAATATATAATACCAAAATATATGTTTTCAAGAATGAGATGTGTTTTCATGTTTACTTTTAACTGGTTTAAAGCATTCAAAATATAATTAAACTTTTCAGGGTTTTTAAAATCTATATTTCTTAAAGTATCAATAAAGTCATAGTGAATAATATTTCCTTTAAAAACGGGAATAGATAAATTGATAAATATTAAAAAACGTTTATAATTTATAACCATCATACGAGTAATAAAATAAATTTCAAATAAAACTAATTCCGCAAGAGTAAAAAAATATAACTATTTTAATCCATATAAGGATATTTTTTTAAATTTTTTAATGAGGTAGTGTAATATTGTATTTGAGGATATTAAAATATATATATGAATTCTCTTAAATAAAAATACGAAAGTAATTATGCAAATATAATTTTTTTCTTCTATTTTTCTCTAGTATACTATTTAAGGGGAGAGCGAGAAATAAAACGATGGGCTTGCAATTACACAATTTTTGAAGCACATAAACGTGATTTTCTCATCATTAGTAAATTGTGCGTTTTATTTTTTTCGATTAAATGTTGAAAAAGTTTTAATAATATTCTGTAAATAAATTGAAATAAGATTTAAAAATTTCGATTAAAATATTCTATGATCTTAATACACTCCACTTTAAATTTCGTTAAGTGATATCAATAATTTTTCCATAAAATCCGATTTTAATTATTTGCATAATAACGTTAATGCAAATCAAAATATATACGAATAAATCATTTAATAAAGTTTAAAAAAAGAAAAGCATTAAGAGAATGCATTCTCTAAAAATATTTTTAGCATAAAACGTTATAAGCATACTTTCAAAATGCTCCGTTTAATTCTAAGATAGTTTAATATATGTTACTACTTTCAGAAATAATGTTTAGTTATGTTAGTTTAACTTTAAGCAAAATTTAAATTAGCGCGCCTTTGAGGGAAATTCTTCCATAAAAAAAAAAGGGTAGAATGCTTTAGATTTTTAATTCAAACACACCATAAAATATTTAAAACGAGAGTCAACATATTTCTAATATAATGATTTTCCATTGAATTGATAATGTTTAAAAATGTCAGTTATTTCAGTAAATTCCTTTGATTCTTTTTGGCTCCATATCCAAAACTATAAATACAGTCATGTCTTTTTTTATGTTAAAAGAAAACATGAATATATATTTTTTGTGACACTTTCGATTAGTTGAACTTCTTTAAAAATATTTTTTTTAAAAATTGGAAGACTAACTGGAATACTTTAACTGCAAAAATTTACTCTGGAATTTCGAATATAAAAAATATGTCTATATACATTTCTTTTATACCAAGAAAATTTCCCTTTGACAACTGTAGCTGTATGTACGTTTATTTGCAAGAGAACAAAATTTATTTTAGATTCGATTTCATTCATTCAAAAAGTTTTATAAAATAATGTTTTGGTTTTGAGGAAGGCTAAAAAATTATATTTTTAAAAATTTACTTAATTTATATACAAATGTGTTTTCTTACTAATTTCTTTATACTGGTATTTTAAAATTTACAAAACATTTTTACGATTTCCAATCCGTAAGTTCTTTTTCTTGCCTAAATAAATTATAAAAATAGTTCCGAAAAACATGTAGACGTCTGTGATCTAAAAAATTGATTGAAAAATACAAAAATATTTAGAGAATTGCATTAATATATTTATATTAATAAATTTAAAAATTCCACAAGAGAATTTGTTTAAAGGATAAGAAACGTTTCAAAGGAAAATAATTTTCAAGTGATTAATTTTTAAGTAAAAAGTCTAAAAATAAGTCTTTAAAAAAAAGTTTGTTAATTTTATTATAATATGCAAATATACTTTTAAAAAATCATAGAAGCACAGACCAAAATACATTAATATTTTTTTTTGATGCTTACTATCTATCACTGTAAAATTTAGTGCCATAAATTTTATATAAAGGAGACTTATTTTTGTGTATTTAAATAATTCTTACTCTTAATAAATTAAAAGCACGTGTTTTATTTAAAAGTGTAAGTACTTTTAAAGTACGAAGTTTTTTTTATCCCATTATTTATATATTTTTTATAAGAAAGTTTTCGGAAAATTTTAAATATTATAATTTTTTTTTGGTTAATGATATTAAGAATCCTGAGGGGATTTTATTAAAATACATGCATTTAAAATATGAGATTCAATATAATGCAATTTCATACGGATGTATTTTATACTTACTCATATTACTTTGTATACTAAAAAGTTAATGTTATTGAAAATATACTTTAACCAGTTATCTATGACGATTATATTCGTCAATCACAGTTAAGTTACAGGATTTTATGTCAAGACGTGTATACTCGTCGTGCGTAAAAATAGTGACCATTGACTATTTAATTTGTAATTTTTTCGAAAAAACATTCTCAATGTGTTGAAGCCACACACACAGGCCGGAGAAAAACAAATTAAAAAATCTGAAAAATTTAACAAACTCATGCGTCCCCGTATGCACCGTCTAAAACAGCGCATTAGTTCGCATAATGAATTTATTCATGTTCAATTATAGTGTTCCTTAAATGTTAGCATAAAAGGGCAAAGGCAAAAAGTTGATATTTTTCGATTTTTTAATAAAAAATAGCATATATGTAATATGTAGCATATATACAGTATATATGTAATATATGTTTATGTTAACCAAATAAATACGTATTACCAATATATATATATTGTTGCTAATTTTGTATAAAATAAAGTAAATAATTAGTATTTGGATGTGCAATGCCTTTATATTAATCTATGCTATATTTATTTCATGTTAAAATTGTAATATTCACAAGCAACGCCATCATTTACGTTATAATGGCGATTCAATGGGAAATTGGCATCATTTTGGCGACCAATTTGGCGACACTGGTGACCATGTTGGCGAGTTCGGGACCCTCTGGATTTTTCTAGAAATTAGTAGAGAAATCCACTAATTTCACGATCTGTGACGCGAGCGCATCTTTCCAGAAGTTTCGGCCCCGGATATAAATAGAGCGATACTCGCTGCAATCAGTCTGTTTTCAACCAGCGAGTAGTGAGCATTGTTTTGATTAGGGATTAGTAGACTTGCCTTGAACTTAATCAGCTCGGCTGTGCTTGTGACTAATCATTTACATACGTGTATTTTAGACACTGCTTATTGTGTCTGAGTGCTGTTGAAGGTGTGAAATCCTTCTGTTATTTATTCTGTGAACTTTGCTGTTGAATCCTGTATTTGTAAGGATTGATTTACGCCAATAAATACGCATCGCTCGCAAAGAACTGTCTTGTTGCTTACGACTGCTTTTGCATAAAATCCTCGAACCCCGATCTACGTAACAATACATATATATGTAGCTGCCGCTTGCGTCATTACTTGGGGTAACCAAAAGTAATTAATAGAATCTCGGGGTAAATTAATATATTTAATGATACAAGATAGCACAGTTACAAAGAACAGACACTTAGACAATTACAAGACAAACATTTAGAGAAAATAAGTGAAAATAAGTAAAGTTTACATAGTCCAGGATTGGACATCGAAAATGGGGACACACGCTTGTCCAGATCCAAACTCTCTCTGACGATACTAGTGTTTCGTACAGTCACACTTCCGTTCCAAGACAATACTGTAATGGCGGCACCTACATTTCGGTCTTGGAACTATACCGTGCGTTACAGACTCCCCCTCTGGTTCCGTTGACGTCAAGGCTCGGAAACAGGAGGTACTCTTTTTTTTGGGCGTCCTCTTTTCCTTAGAGGAGCCACAAATCCAGTGTTCCAATCCATTTCAGGCTCTTGGTAGTCCTTTAAGGCAGAAATATGACAAGTTCCAAATACTTGGTCAGGGTTGGCTGGGTCGGCAATCTCATATGTTACTGGTGATCTCAAGGTGAGGATGAGGTAAGGACCTTCTCTCTTGGGCATGAATTTCCTACTCCTGTTGTTACGGCTTATGGGATGAATGGTCACCCAAACTTTGTCACCAGGTTTATAATATTTTCTTCGTCGTCGTCGATCGAAGTTTTCCTTTTGATAATCCTGTTTCTGCTCAACTCTATCTTTGACATCCAAGATGGAATTGGCAAACCTTTTGAGGTACGGAGTGATTTCCGGTACAAAGTTATCATTATCAATAACTTGTCGAATATCATGCCCGATATCGTCCGATGTTCTCAACTGTCTTCCAAATTGTAAGTACGCAGCCGTGTGCCCTGTAGTGTCGCATACTGAAGTATTCATTGCGAAACGAATTAGAGGTAACTTATCCCCTCCCAAGCCGAATGCTCCTCCCCCACCAGAATCGCTAGTCTAGGCTTCAAGTCACGATTTTTACGTTCCGATGGGTTCGCTTGCGGGTGGTAGACGGGGATGAGGTCTTGCGTAATATCTAGCAAGTCACAAGTTAGCTGCATGACAGTACTTATGAACTGTGGCCCGTTGTCACTTATTAGTCTTCGTGGAAGACCATATCTTAGGAATACTTCAATTAGTGTTTTGGCACAATTTTCAGCAGTGGCTTCAGCAAGTGCAAAGAGTTCTACCCATTTGGTACTTGTATCTTCAACAATAAAGATCCACTTCTTGCCAGTGGGAGTTTCCGGAAGAGGGCCAAAGAGATCGGTGGCCAGCGTCTCGAACCTTTGGGCGTAGGTGGGTGTTCTCAAGAGTCCTGCTGGTTTTTGGTTTGTTGGTTTATAGCGATTGCATTCAGGACAAGTCTTGATGTAATCTGAGATGAACTTTTTCATACCCCGAAAATAATATATGGATGCAATCTTTTTGTAAGTGTTCTCTACACCATAATGACCGGCTGTCGGGGCGTCGTGGTACTCTTGAAGGATTCTTTCTCGTTCTTGTGTAGGAACTACAAGTTGAGCTTCTTCTTCACTCTTAGGTGAATACCTATATAAGATACCCTGGTTCATTAAGTATCCATGACCGGTGTAGTTGGCAAAGTTTTCATCTTTGTCCATGCTCTCAAAGCAGTCAATAATTTTACTCAGTTCTTCGTCCTCTAGCTGTCCCTTTCGAATATCACTGGACTTCCTGGATGGCATGTCAACAGTGATGGCACACACATCAGAGGCTGCGCCTTTAGTGTACGATGGTCTTGACAGCATGTCAGCTACTACGTTAGCTTTTCCTGGGGTATAATCAATCTTCAGGTTGAAGTATTGAATTTTCAAGGCCCATCTTGCCAGACGGCCAGAAGGTGACTTTATACTTAACAGCCATTTAAGAGGTTGATGATCTGACGCGAGGAAGATTTGCTGATTTTCTACGAAGCCTCTAAACTTCTCTAAAGCCCACACTACCGCCAAGGCTTCCCGCTCGGTTGTAGAGTAGTTTCGCTCTGTTGGGATCATCAGACGACTTGCATATTCGATGACATGTTCATCGGCGCCACTTCCTTGGAGAAGGACTGCTCCCAAGGCATAATTACTTGCGTCGGTGCGGATGGTGAAAGGTTTGGATCCGTCAGCTTGCTTCAGTATAGGAGAAGTCATTAGGCGCATCTTCAACGTCTCAAAGAATTCTTGTTGCTCAGGACCCCAGTGTCACTCCATTTTCTTCTTAGTGATGCTACTAAGCGGGCGTGCTATGTCAGCAAAGTTAGGGACATATCGACGAAACCAAGAGCAGGTTTGTAGTAAAGATTGGACTTCTTTCACATTGGTAGGGGCTGGAATTTTTTGAATAGCAGAGATCTTCTCTTGGTCAGCTTCAATTCCATCCTTCGTTATCCAGAATCCCAGATATTTCACACGGTCACAGGCAAAGCGACATTTATCTCGGTTTGCATGAAGTTTAAAGATAGAGAGTCTTTCAAAAACTTTTTCGAGATCTTCCAGATGTTTGTCAAATGTTTCTGAAAGGACAATGATGTCATCTAGATAAAAAAGTGCGAAAACATTTTTCAAGCCACTTCGAAACTTGTCAATTAATCTTTGAAAGGTGGCCGGAGCATTCCGTAGGCCGAAGGGCATACGTAAATAGCGGTAAGTTCCAAAAGGACAAATGAAAGCAGTTTTATCCTGGTCAACATCAGCAACCTTTACTTGATGGTAGCCTGATTGCAAATCAATTGTTGACATGTAGGATGTCGCTGTAGCTTCATTCAATAGATCATCCATTCGTGGTAAGGGGTAGGTATCCACTTTCGTAACAGAGTTCAACTTCCTGTAGTCGACACAGAGACGTACTTTCCCATTTGGTTTAGGAACAAGTACCACAGGTGCGGCGTAGGGAGACTCGCATTCTTCAATTATATTTTGCTTCAGCAGTTCTTCGATCTGTTCCTTCAAAATCCGTTTCTTGATAGGATTCATCCTGTAGGGAGACGTTGCTATTGGGGGGTGATCACCCGTGTCAATACGGTGCTCGATAAATGGTGTGGGCTCTCCCCCTGGTTGGAAGCATGTCTCATTTTTGTCCAGGAGTTTATTGAGTTTTCTTGCCTGTTCTCGAGATAGATGTTTAGCCTCATCCTCTCGAAGGTCGAACGCACTGATGTTCAAATCTTTTAAAGTCTTTTTGAAGAATATGTACTGTTTCCGAGGATTTTCGGAAAAATGCCATTTTTCACCCTGGACGTCAAGAACGATTCCAGCTGCATTGAGGAAATCCAGTCCTAACAAAGTCTTATTCCCTTTTGCTTCAAGTAATACTAGAAATTCTGTTGGAATAACTTTGCCCTCAATATACAGGTCGACGACAGTTCTCAGAGCTGTAATAGTCTGCCGAATTCCATCAGCCATCATAAAGGAAATCATCTTGTTCGTAAAGGTGATACCGTGCTCTTGTAGGAATTTAAATAGCTTCTCACCTGCAATGGTATGGGAAGCACCAGTATCAGCACATACAGCAATCTTTTCACCAAAAATTTTGAGAACTATCACACTTGAGGGATACAAGTCTGAGTTCAAGTTGAATAACGTCATACAGTTCACTTCTGTTTCTATTTCATTTGTTCTCGTGCAGGTAGGGCACTTTGATTTGACGACTCCAGGAGTCCCACATCCGTAACACTGTATGGGCTTTCTTCCTTCAGTTCTAGAACTTGGGAATCTAGGCACTGTTCTAGAGGGTCCTGGGGAGTGGGTATCATGGTATCCTCCAACAGGTTGACTTTTCTTTATTGGAAAGGGTTTCCTGAATTCTTTCTTCTTGAAAGTCTGATTTGGATTATTTTTCATTACAGGCCTTAGGCTGTCATATGCGTCCAACTTCTCAGCCAATTCCAAAGAATCGTTCAGATCAGCCCAAATATCCAGAAAGTGTTCTTTGATATTTGCTGGAGTTTTTCTTTTTATTTGATCAGCAACTATTAGACTTTTAAGTTGATCAAACGTGGTTATCTTCAATTCTTTGATCCAACCTTCAAAATAAGAATTCAATTCGAAATAAAAGTCTCGCCATGTTGCATCCGAGTTTTTCTTCTGTTGGGAGAAGTACTGCCTAAACTTATCTCCTGTAACTCGAAATCTTTTGAGAAGCATTCCTTTTACCTTTTCATAGTTTTGAGCATCATTTTCATCTTCTCTTGCGATGAGCTGAGCTATATCAGGTGGCAATGAGCCAATCAGGTATGCAGTCCAAGTTTTTTCAGGAATGTTCAAGAACTTCGCTTGACGTTCAAAAATTGTCAAGTATAGACCCATTTCATCTTCTTTTGAGTTGAATCTCGGAATAATTCTATTTAACTCAAGCTTCGGGTTTTCTAACTGTTGGCTTACAACAGATGCTTGTGACAGCTTCTGTATTTCAAGTTGAATACTCAACTTTTCCAGTTCGAATTCTCTTTCTTGTTGTTGGGCCACAGCCACAGCTTTCTGTTTATCCTCCAGTTCCATAGCTTTTTGTTTTTCTGTTGTTGTACGTTCTTCTACAATGACGTTGAGCACATCTTTGACGAATTCCTCATCATATCCATCACTATTGGTTATGAGATCTTTTAGTTCAATAATTTTGAGATTGTCCGACGGAGCCAGACCCAATTCTGTTGCCAACATCCTTAAATCCTCTTTTCTGGACCTTCCCAAAAAAGCAATTTTTTTGTCGTTTTTTAGTCTATTTCAAATTTAGCTAATTAATGTTCAATTAAAGTTAATGAATTAAAGTTCATTCAAAACTATCAATTCTGAGATCTGGAAATATTATAGTCAAACAATATTTATGCAATCTGAAAATTTCTGTTACATATAAAAAAGATACTCTATACTATAATGTACACTAGCTGAATGACAATAAAATTCTCTAATTTCAAAATGTGATAATTAATTTACAAATCATTATTAATGATATTAAAATGAAACAAATTCTTCAGTATCAACTATCTTCTAATTTAGTACATCAAAACCAAAATAATAATATTTATATAATACTTATTATTAATCAAAAGGAGTTTCAGCAGTTAACATGAAATGGATTAATAAAAACAATTCAAATACGTTTAAATAGAAATACCGTTCATAATTTAATTCATTCACTGAAGTTATCAATAGTACAAACTTGTTTACACTTAATAGAAGTACTTGAAAAAATTTTCCAAAATTTTTAAATAAAAACAGAAATGTAAATACTTTATCAATAACATACAAGGTTTCAAATGTTATATAGTAATACTTCGTAATCAATCATATACTTTCAAAAGAATTATTTTTATGTTAGGCATAAAAAGAACAGAAAAAAAAGATTATTATAAGAATTGCAATAATTTCTTGATAACAAAACCATATACGTGTTATTAGCATAAAATTCTTAATTAGGAAGAAAATATGCTCCCATAAATAATTAACCTTCAAATAGCTTTAATCAGATCAACCGATAGAATGAAAATTTCGTTTTCAAAAGATTAGGAAAACTGACAAATGAATATCAACTTTAAATTCAATTATGTTATTTCCCTGTAACACACAATATATACTACGAATAATAATAATCTTATACACACACACACAATAACAGAGCCTGGTAATTTAGAATAAACAACACTTATCTGTTAACAGGTTTTCTAGATGAAAATATTCATTCGCAGGGTGCGAATCCTTTTATTGTCGGGATGACAAACACTTCCACCCCTAAGGCTGTGGGGAAAAAAAAGCGAGAGAGAGCTGGGGTCGGGCCGACGTTTAGGCGCCAATTGTAGCTGCCGCTTGCGTCATTACTTGGGGTAACCAAAAGTAATTAATAGAATCTCGGGGTAAATTAATATATTTAATGATACAAGATAGCACAGTTACAAAGAACAGACACTTAGACAATTACAAGACAAACATTTAGAGAAAATAAGTGAAAATAAGTAAAGTTTACATAGTCCAGGATTGGACATCGAAAATGGGGACACACGCTTGTCCAGATCCAAACTCTCTCTGACGATACTAGTGTTTCGTACAGTCACACTTCCGTTCCAAGATAATACTGTAATGGCGGCACCTACATTTCGGTCTTGGAACTATACCGTGCGTTACATATATATATATAAAATTAGCAACATTATAAAATAAACTCATCTGTTGGATCCAATATTTTAACAGCAACACTTGACGTGTATACTCGTCATCCCTCGATTTCCGTGACACACAGTCTCTCAAACGGGTGCGCAACAGTTAACTGCTAATTATTGAAAAGAATGTTAAAACTGGGAAAATTTTCCTCGAATAGCTGAACCGTTCTTGAAAAATATTAATATTTTTCATAAATATCAGATGCCGTTCCAGCCAGTATGATGGTTATCACACGCGGCTGGTAATCGAGTGCGTTTGGGTTTGAACACCGAATAAGGCATGGATGCATCTCCGGGAAAAGAAGTCGGACTTTCGCCTGATATGGAATCCAGTCTCGAACAGAATGCAGCGCACCCCTTCTATCCTATGCTGGGATCATCGTTTGTATAATTTAGTCTATATTCTTCTGTGATTGTATTGTATATTTCTGTCCATCTATCTCTTGTCTTTCATATATATCCCAGGAAGAAACACGACAACCACCACATTAATATCTGAATGTCTAGAGGGTTATTAGAAATATATTAAAACTACTATAAAAATAACTACATTATAAAAAATCATACTAATAAATTAAATGCTAAGATAGGAAACTGATGATATTTTTATGAAATTACAATTTTGACGGAGAAATTGATTTAAATATTTGCCGTATTTCTTAGGTTTTAATTTTGACTCCATTAATAGCCTAAGAAAATATTTGAAAACACGAGTCGACTGCTTTGAAATACCAATTTGTTAAGATATGTTGAAGAGTTAAACATAAGTTTTTAATAACAGTGATACATTTTCGGGTATGAAACTTTTTAAGTAAAATAACAGAACGGGTACTTGGAAATACACTAGCATGTGTCCTGCTTGTTATTGAACTGACTGAAATATTGGGAAATGTTCAAAAGATTTTGAAAAAATTTTCAAAGCATTTTGAAAGTTTTTTTAAAGTAATAACATCACGTTTCAACAAACATTTTAATACCATTAATTTTATACCTTCATAGTAATGGCTTTAAAAATTGAAATATATTGAATGATGTATCTTTTATGAAACTTGACGAATTTTATTAATATTAATTCCATATTCGCCTATACATATATATTTTTAAAACTAGCTGAAACCTTAAAGAATTCAAGTTTTGAAAAAAATGCGTAAATTAAGAATATTATTACCTGACGGGAAAGTTATGCTAAGTATTATGTTAACAATTATTTGGAAAATATTTTGTGTGTGTTCCTAGTTTGTTCAATTACATTTTTCCTCTTATTTAATAAAAAAACATCAATCATGTGTTTAAAAGAAAAGTATGCAATGTATGTGGATATTAAAATATTAATTGCATGGAAAAGGCTTTCTATCCAAATATATTTTCCAATTTTTGGGGCATTGACATTTGTTTAATTTTTGAATAAAAATAATTTCAAATACAGATTTTTAATAATGTTTTTCTCTGGAGTGAATATTTATTGAGCTATTTTGAAACATATTCACAAAAGTTTGCTTATTAAAGACCGAATCTGAACCGAATGATTTGCTTATGCTTTATCAAAGCACGCATTTTTAAAATCATTTATATATTTTTTAAAATTTGAGTAAAAATTGAAATGTTTCGTAGTGAACACCTGAAGAATTCTAACTTAGATTGTGCAACATAAGTTAAAAATTGTTTACACGTTAAGTATTCAATTAATTTCTTTATATAAATATTATGGCTTATTTTTCAATTTTGTTGAATAAATCCCCGTTATTTCTCGCAAACCATTCATAGCTCGTACAAAAGTGGCCTAAGTGTTTTATTCAATTCATTGTTAATTTAGTTTCGAAAAAAAGATTATAAACATGTCCTGAAAATTTTCCTATTTTGTATGTTATGGTTGGGTACCTGAAAATAACTTTTGAACTTCGATCATTAAAAACTTGTCTAAACTTTCATTTTAAAATACTAAAATTATTTCATTTTATCAAATCTGTTTCAAATGAATAATATTCAAGTTTTATCACAATCAATTGATAGCAAAGTAAAAACAAAAAATAGGAAACTTAGAAGCTCATTAATATACTTGAAATAATTAAAATTCAATTTAATGCATTTTAAGGAGCTAAGACTTTCTGTTGCAAAGTAATTTACGCAAATGCTTAATTTACTAGCACCGTATATTTTTTTAAGTAAATTAACTTTATTGCACTAATTAATGTAATAAAAGAAGGAATGAGAACTCTAAAATAATTAAATGAAGTATGGGAAATACTTCATAATCAAATATGTTTCACTTTTTCTAAAGATAGTTTTCATGTGCAAAGTAACAAAAAAGATATGACTGGATCCAGATAATTTGTTGCAAGTAAACTAAAAATAAACGAAAAATTATTTAAAGCTATTGATCTAACATACAAGAATCTACATATTTACAATAAAAATCATTCACTGTTAACATTAACTTTGTAAACATTTGATATTTCCTATATTTTGTTAAACACCTCATTTCACTAAAAAAGTATTTTCACAAAATGAAATTATACACATAAAATTATTTCCTTAAAACTAATTGTGAAAATGGCATAAACTCCAATTAATAATTTTTCAGATTTTATTTTGTCAAAAAATAAAAATAAAAAAATACACAATAATTTTTGAAAGAAAAAAATATTAATTATTCAAAAGTGTCATTTCATGAAGGGATAAATTGTCATTTAATGCAAATAAGTTAATAAAACATGTGCAGTTATTATAATGTAAAAAGTTTCTAGTTTCTAATGAGATTAATTAGAAAATTATATTAGTGATGGGTGGCTTGGAGGCTGGAAGGCTTAGATGCTGATCGGGTTTGAAGATGGTCCCTAAGACACATGCAATTTGTGTATTCCCCTTGTTTCTTGTTGACAGGATGTTGTCGCATTCCTTAGTTGGGGGGGGGGGTCCCAACGGTCGGTCAGCAAAGTTGAATGGACTCATAATTTGGAAGAGTCTCCGTGAAATTTGTAACTTTGCGCTTGGTTCCTGACCAATGGCGTGCGGATGAAAAAGGGGGTAATTTGCCCCCACTTAAAAGGAGGAACCGGGACATTTCTCGGCAGATTTAGAGAGAGATTTACAGATTAGCAGAAGACAGATTACCATGATTTCAGATTAAGAGAGTTAAATTTAGGCCGTCCAAGTACCACCCAGCTCCATGCCTCCGTTTCAGATAAGTGGAATGTTGTAGTATTCTTATTCTTAAAATTTAATAGTGTATTTATTTTAACCTAGTAATGTTTTAAAAGTAATAAACGAATTTGATCTAATTAAATCTGAATTATTCATTTAATCTCATTGTTTTTTAATTGAGTTTTAAAGTACTAACCACTAATATGATGCAGACATAAGTTAAATTAATCGAACCTGCGTAAGTCATAATATGTTAAATTAATGAAGTAATTGTAGCGCTGCATCATTAGTTAAATGCAAAAAAAGAAATATTGCTTGGAAACCCCATTGAAAAATTGAAATTTATAATTACTACTTTCATGGTTTTAAAATTAATAAATATTAATAACCAAAGGTTAAAAAACATTTGTTTTGATTGCTAAATCTCATAACGCGAGAAGCTTAAAATTTTCAAGTCTTTATTGCACTTGATTAATCCTTCAAAAATTAATATTCCAGTCATTTCTCAATCTAATAAATAATTTCCCGTTGTTATGTGGGTTATTAGTAATGCTTAAGTTCTATTTTTCCTGTAATATTAAAATGAGACTTTAATTAAGTTGTAATGCAAAAAAATGATCGATTTTCTGGACAAAATTGCATTTCTAATAACATTTAATTTTAAATTTGCTTTTGTAACATATGAACACGCGTTTCGGTGAATATTAAATTAAAATCTTGTTTTTATTAATTACGACTGATTTATTTAAAAATGAATGCTTAGGGGCTTTAATAAAAAAATTACTTCAGTACTCACTTTTTCCTGTATTTTGTCGATAGAAATTCTAAATATTTAATAGGTTAAAACAATTATCCTCTTTTTAATTTTCGAAAACTAATAAATGCAAATATTATTGTCTTTTATTTTTTTCTAGTTAATGTAAAAAATAATGTACATTTTAATAAAGCTTTACGGTTTCTATGTTTAGTTTACAATCACAAAAATGTTTATTAATTATGTATTATTTCATTAAAATCTAGTACCATGGCGTTAAATTATTTCCTTTCGCGTGTACACTACTTTTTCACCAACTTTTAAAAATATTAATCTGATTTGACTTTTATATTCGTATATTTAATTTGATTTTCGAAAAAAGATACCAATTTTTTTAATCACATGAAACGTCTGCGTTATTTTTGAGGGGGAAAATTTGTATTATCAAGCGCTATTAATAAAACTGAAAAAATATATTTCCATGTGGGAAGACTTATTAAAAATAAATACATATTATTGGTTATTATCAAAATTGGAACTTGCGCATTATTGCAACCGTATTGGGGATATTATATGAAACGAAGCACATGGTTGTCAATTCAGTGCATACGACACTTGCGAAAATAGGGTTGCCAGCTTGACGAGTTGCTTGACGTTGGCGAATTATGCGATAATAAGCAAGTTCCTCCATATTCTTATCCTTAAAGTATCGACAAAAATAAAGATTTGCACTAACAAAAACTTGTTTATTAGTGTCGCATATCGAAACAACGAAAAAGGATATTGGCTACGAACCTAAGTGACTTAAGCTGCCATCCCATTCTCTTCAGACTTCCATATTTTGCCATCATGTGTAGATCAGTTCCAATGTATCCAGTGGCGTAACGTACACCCCCGTAACCCACACACCGCGGGGGAAGGGCAGGATTCTCGAGGGCCCAAAGCCTGTCGTAAGCCAAATTACGTACCCTTTGTAAGATTTGGCTTTAGGCCTAAAATATGACTTTGCAGGGGGAGGGGCTAATATTCTCCGTTACGCCACTGTCTGTGCCACAGGTATTTAGTATCGTGAATGAAAGAGTGAATATTAACGTCACACTGTTCAGGTACACGAGGGCTTTTGGTGGTGGACCTCATAATTTTGAACCATGGTCAAGTGACGAGGATGACACCTGATCTGGTACTCCCTCTCTTAACTACCGCACCAATGGGAGGACGTTTGAGCTCTCGACAGATTTAACGTGCATCACTTCCCTACACAGGCGGGTCTTTAGTAGTACTGGGCTCGAACTAATGGCATGCTAGCCACGATCCGATATCTTGACCACTCGGCTAGGTATTTAGTAGCATCAAGACTCCAATCTATGACTGGACAGGAAAAAAACACCGATCATGAGTTCTTGACTCCACAGAATATACGAATAATAGAATGTAATTAACTTTATGCCTCTTATAAGTAACATGACAGCAATTTCCAATGATGTTTCAGAGATAAATGATTATTTTAGTAAACTTTGAAAAGAAAGAATGCACATAAAGATAAATATTTTTCAAAATAATTCAAATGGCAACTTTGTTTAAAAAGCAATGGGCTAAATTGATTGGAGCGTTGTCACATAACGACAATCACGTGTTTCTATTTAAAATACATTCATGTGCTTCGCTTTTGGCAACGTTTTCCTTTAATTTTTTTGTAAGCAACGTTTTTTTGGTATGCAAAATGTACTCTATTTAAAAATACACATGTAAAATAAAAAATTTTAAGACTTTCAAAAATTTGAACATCTTTAGTGTAGTTACACTAGCATTATAACCACACATGTTGACAAATGTACGGCCACGACCCAAAAACGACGAGAGGGGCCTTGGAAAGCCTTGGGAAACCCTGGTCTCTGTGCGTCTCATCCCGAGGTACCTAGAGAGGCTAGGCCGTTGCCCGCTGTCACTTAACCACCGGAGATTACTTTTTGGGAGGATACGTCCACTGACTTCACGAGGCCTACCTGCTCTGCGGCCATGCATGAAGGATGTCGACCCCCTGCTCCAATTTACAGAAATGAATGAATATTAACGTCACACTGTTCAGCTACACGAGGGCTTTCGGCGATGGACCTCGTCATTTTGAACCATGGTCAAGTGACGAGGACGACACCTGAGCTGGCATTACTACACCACACGAATGGTAGGATGCTTAAGCTCGACAGATTTAACGTACATCGCTCCCCTACACAGAGGATCTTTAGTGGTACTGGGCTTGAACTCATGACATGCCAGCCTTGACATCCGATACCTTGACCACTACCGCGGCTACTCCAGTTTACTGGATTCCGTGAATATCTGGCTGCCGACATCGTCAGTCGATACCAGGAGACTGAGTAAAATGGCCAAGACGCCAACACATCGGGTCTTGGATAAAATATAATTCTAATTTACTTATTTTAAATTTTATCTAAATTTTACAAGTATAACATCAAGTATATCTTAGTTTGTTTTGAATTCAATGGAGAATACGGGACTGCATTTATCCTGTGACCGTCATGAATTTACCCTACTGTCATTCAATGACAGTAAGTGAAGTGTACAAATTCTACCCTAGATTCTATGTTTGAAATTTTTATACATTATAATACCTTTTTTGTTGTTTATCAAAATTGTTCTTAACGTGCATGAAGGATATGGCTATCCTGTGTGTTTCCAATAATTAAACTGCAAGTGTTCAAGGGGTGCTGGATAGAAAACCACTGGGAATATATTCCAGTGAAATTGGTATCTTCACGTTTCAGATCATGCGCGAGTCAAATATGCAAGAAAAAAGTAGCCATTTTCACCCGATAGCAATTCCGTGTTTTTCATTGCTTATTGACGGTATATATGCAATTTTTAAGCCAATCGAACAGTATAAAAATAAGACCACATTGAGTAATGGTCAATCATGACTCTGAGTAAGAAGGAAAGTGCATTGTTAGTGAAGATATTCTATCAGAATGCTAGCAATTATTCAGCTACTCTGAAAGAATACCGGCATATGAAACGATTAAGTTTAATGAATGTCAATGGATTGAAAAAGAATGATTTCTAATTTTGAAGAAAAATGGAGAATGGAGCGTTATTCCCGGCACAAGGAAGCGGCACGTGTCCCATGATCTCGGAAAGTGCAACAAATTTATGACGCTTCTGCTACTAATATGAATACCAGTTCAGGAGCAAGTATGCTGCAACACGTGAGCGCAAGAAGTGTGGCTTAGACATTATCTCTTCCCTGGTCAACCGTGCATAAAGAGTTGTGCCACATTCTTCGGCGTTATCCGTATAAAATAAAAGTGCTTCAAGCATGTGATTGCATCTGGTGGTTTGCATATTGAGAACATCATGTGATAATTCTATTGAATAAATAATGGCTTAGTTATTTCCAAAGCGTCTTTATAGATAGTTTAATTTGTGGTCTTAATTTACGTTAGTTTTTGATTATACGATACTGTAAAAATTTAATTACTGAATCGAATTGCATGGAGTTTTGATAAAATGTTTTATTTTGTTTATATATCTCTTAGAATGTCATTATGCTCTGCATCGGTATTGAAAGTTATATACGTCACGGGCGAGTGTTTAAATACGTTACAGGGCCATCTAACGGGTGAAAATGGCGATTTGTTTCTCTTTTGGATATTTGATTTGCGCATATTCTGAAACGAGTAGATACCAAATTTCAGTGGAATATTCCCAGTGGTTTTCTCCCTATGAACATTTGCAGTTTAATTATGGCCACCCTGTACTCCCCGTAATTGAGTTAGGGTGAAAAAAGGATAATTCGTTAATCCGTATCCCTCTATTCAAATTACTACTCCAAAAAGGATTGGTTAACTTTTTTAACAACACAAGAATCATGTTTATCCCATTTGCTTCAAATATTTTTATTTCATAAAATTCGATATAGTTGCTTACAAATTTCTGCTTGTAATTTATGCATGAAGTTAAAAAAGGTAAAAAAGATTTAGACTTTAAAAAGGATAGGGAGGGCTGAAAATAGTGAATGTGCTGAAATATAGAATATAAATGTGTCCCTAGCTGCGTTACTCTTGTTTACTGAAGACGACGCGAACCCCTTTCTACCCCAACCTTTTCGAGATAGGCACTCAATATTTCAACCAAAATTAGCAGTATTTTAGAAAACTGCTTGATTCAAAGATCAACTAAAGAGCGTTTTCCCTATTTATAAACATACTACTCAATATGTCAAAATTCCTATACATCAATCATTGAACTAACTTTTATTTTTAAGCAACGTTTTTAATTTTAAAAAATCCACTCATTCTTAATGTCGAGGATCCTCTTAAATCAACAGGTAAAAAGCTTATAATTAATTGGAACATGTGGTAGTGTCACTCATTGCATTGAAAAGGAGAGAGAAGCAAATCTAAAGTTTGTCCTGGAAACCAATTTCTCTTAACTAACCTTTCCCGGACGTTAAAACTGCATTGAAAGTATCTTAGATCAGTGGCTCAGCCCAAGTATCCTCATTACTTGATCCTGGTTTGTGACTGACATTTCGATTAACTTACCTCAGAGTGCTACTTGTGAATTGGAAAAAAATGTCCTTTTATACTGTAGTTGTTTTTTAAACTTTGAGTATTTTGAATACATGCATGAACTGAATGATAAAAAAGAAATAAATCATGAGTGTTTAAAATGGATTAACACTATTTCTATGTAGAATATGTGGACGTGGTAGACACGGTGCGACAGTGTTTAAAATCATGAATTCAAGGCAGGCATGCCATGAGTTTGAGCCTAGAACCGCTAAAGACCTGTCATGCAGAAACTATAGAACGAGTGAGTGTGCATTTTAATGGGGCAATAGCCAATTTTTCGGCTGTACTGCTCCAAACACTTGTTAAAATATTGAAATTCTTAAAATATACGAAGGCTGTTCAGAAAGTATAGATACTGAATTTATTCTATTTATTCCAGAAAACCCCTAGCGGAGGGACCGTGTGCATCATGCGCGTGCATATTTCACCTTGTCTCACAAAATTCGGCAGGTCTGTACAGCGCGCCGTTCAGTCACACTGACTTCTTTCACGTGGAGTGTTTGCGTGCGTTCGTCGAAAAAAGAAAAAGTGTGAAAACACTGATCAGCGAATCTGTATCAAGTTTTGCTTTAAGCTCGGTAAAACGGGTACCGAAACCTACGAGATGATGAAAACAGCATTTGGAGATGAGTTGTGCTCGGGTTTTCGAGTGGTTCCGACGATTCAAAGAGGGTCGTCAATCAGTGAACAGTGATCCCCGTTCTGGACGCCCATCCACCTCTCGCATTGAGGACAAGATTGCACAAGTGAAGGCTGTGGTGCACTCTGATAGTCGTTTAACAGTCCGAGAAATTGCACAGGAGTGTCACATTTCCGTAGGATCATGTGATGAAATTTTGAGAAAGGACTTGAACATACGCCGAGTGTCTGCAAAGTTTGTGCCGCGTCTCCTCACTGAGGATAAGCAATTCCAACGACTGGCAACATCTCCTGATTTTTTCCTCTTTCCCAAGATCAAGAACACCTTAAAAGGACACCGGTTTCAGGACATTGAAACCATAAAACAGAATTCGACACAGCAGCTTCAGGCCATCCCAAAGTCTGAGTTCCAGAAATGTTTCGAGGACTGGAAACATCGTTGGGCCAAGTGTGTTACTGCCAATGGAGCATATTTCGAAGGAGATTGACTCAAAACCTGTTTATGTATGTATGTTTTTGCATAATAAATTCAGTCTCGATACTTTTTGAACAGCCCTCGTATGCATACATGCATATACATTTTATAAATACGCATGCATAGATAGAAAACCTTGGATGAAAACTATTTAAAATGTAAATCAAAGTAAATATAAAAATCCAATTTTTAAAAGGAAATCAAATAGATTTTGGAGGGGAGTTTCTCCACCAAGTCACAAAGTTTAAATTGATGAATAAAAAAAGTAATATTGTCATGTAGAAGGGAACAAGGTGATGTTACCCAATACAAGATTTATTTCGTCGTAGTGTTTTACACGGGCAGCACCACAACTGAAGACCTATCCAGCTGCAGTACTTTTATCCACCAGGTGGAGAGTTCTAGATGACCACAGGGAAAGATTAACATAAATTCAATTAGCATAATTTGCAAATTTCAATAATAACGAAAGTCATGTGATTAAAGTTTAAAAAAAAGTATCTGGGAGGCTCGAACCCGAGCCGCCTGCCTGCGTGGTAGGACAGTGCTCTAACAGTTCGGCCGCTCAGAGCTTATCAGTTTGTGACAATATAATGATTAAAAACGGTACGGTCGGCTAAAATGTGTCGAACAGAGTACGAAATTTCACATGAAGGACATTCAGGAGCAACATTCAACAAAAAATGCCTGTAGGTAAAATGAGTACGATCAGTGCGGAGGCGAGTCAGTTTGATATCGGCCTTTCGTGATGGCATCACAGGCCATGCTGCATGAAAAGACTATGCACGCTAAATAAGTAGAGGCTCAAATGTCCTCATATTTGTGTATAAGCTAGGAATACTAGCTCGGGTATTGTCCTAGGAACTTAACCATAGCTTAAAATTATGAGGTCCGTCACGGAAAAACCATCGTGAAGCTTTTTAGTGTGACGTAATAATAACTGACTCATTCATTCTACGCAGAATATAGAAATTTTAATGCCACACCTCAAAATATTCAATAAACATCCTATTGTAATAGCATATGACTCATTATTTTGAATTTAAATATTAATGTATGAATCAGCCTAGTTTCTATTGATGTGTAGCCCTTTCAGCGATCTCTGATCAGTTCATTCTTATTTCATTTATTCAGTTCATTTATTGTAGGTTTTTGTTCGGATTTAATTGATATCAAACTACAGCTAAGTAAATGAATATTAGCAAAGTGCCGGGTGTTTTTTTCTGCATAACACCTAACGGATGTAAACAATTCAAGCTCTTGATACTCCTCAAAATTTCACATCAAGCCACTGGAGGCTCATTAAATATCCAATTAGCAATAGTCCGTTATTACTCAGTAAAACCGATCATTGAATCCAAGAATCATTTTCATTGAGCTGTTTATCATTTAGGATTCAACGGTTTTTTTTAACATACTAAAGCGACTGTATTTAAGAATTTAACGATCTATACTGTCAAAATTCCCCGATTTGGAGAGAAATCCCACTTCAAATTTTTAAATGTTATTTAAAATGTATATTTTTCTTATTGTGTGTGTGTTTGGTTAGTCTAAGTAAATTTTCGGACAGAACAGTAATAAATTTAAATTGCTGCCAATAACGTGATTTTTAATGTTCTTCACTGAGTTTTACATTAATTATTGAAGTGTATTGGTTTCAGTTTAACTTCTGTCGATAGGGTATTAAGGCGCGAAATATCATTGTAGCTGCTCCCCAAACCATATTTTTCAATATAAATTCACAATAGGAGTAATTTTGACATTTTTGCTCGCCAAATATCTCAATCTCGTCAAATTCAACGACAGAATTAGAATTTTCAAAACAAATTCTGAAGTGTCTACGATCATTATTTGGAGAAATAAATCCAGAAATTAAGGATGATGAAGATAAAATCTGGGAATCAAAGAAGTGCATTTCACTGACTTCAAGTAATGTTTTAACATCAGATTTGTTTCGGAGAACAAAATTTAAATATGCACTTATAGTGGACTTTATGCACATAATTTTTTTCTAGTAAAACTTGTACGAAATAATTCCCCCTCTAAATTGCTTTTACAAACGAAATAACCTACTAGTTACCTGTATACATCTTTATACACTTGCAAAACGACCAATCACGTAGCAATATGTAACAATACATCATAAAAAAATCCTTTTTAGCGCGTTTTTCACGTAGTGTAAAAAAAGCGCTATTAGGACGCAAATTTCGTCTTCGTTCCATATTTTGTCGTACCTTTTTCGCAGCCAATAAGCAACCGATTGACCTCAGGTTTTCGGCATTTGGTAGCATTTGTGTCCTATATGAGCCGAATCATATTTAAATTTAACTATTTTTAAATTTGTTTTTTTTTTGTGTTGTTTTAAAGTACAGTACTACTTTCTGTTAGTAAAAAGTTCATTAGTTGCATTATTTTAAAATACAATGTGAAAAACGCTCTAAAATTACTTGGCCATGCCAATGGTTGATAGCTTGTTTCATATTCTTACAGTAATTATCTTCACTGGTAAACATTCAAGCTTCTGTAAATATTAGTAAATGCAATAATTTTAAAATTAAATTACGTAAAATTTTCTTTACTTCAAGGTATAAAACTGCTTTCTAAATAATATGAAACATTTTCTTTATCTGTGTTTAAAACTTCCCTATGCCATGCTAATATTTTAAGAGTAATACTGTATTTCTCGCAAGAGCTAAAATCAAACATTTTTCCTTAATAAAATTAATTCACTCGCGCCCAACGTTCAATCAACAATAAATCGTCTATCTGGATAAAATTAATAAGATTTCTAACTTTCTAGCAAATACATTCTTATTTCGAAATAGGAACATTTAAATACGTTTCCAAGATTGCCCAATTTGCATTAGATTATGTGCTTGGAATTAACTTACGTAAAAGGAAAGTACACGTATTCATAATTTATGACTACTACATATATGTAGTCAAAATTTATTAAAGTATAAATTTCCAATTGAATATTAAGTGAAATACTATAAAAGGATTTAAATAATTAAATTGAAATGCCCGTGAAGATTAATACATTTAGAAACATGTGTGCCATTTCTCATAGACTAGGAATATTTCTTCCGATATAAAATAAAAAAATAAATTTCGATCAAATAGTTTTAATTAAATCTTACAGCGTTTCAGAACTGATATTTTTAAAATTTTAAAATAGAAAATTCCTCTAAAAGATAAATAAAATATAGGAATTAAGTACGTGAATGCGTATCTTTTAAAGATCGAGAAAGGACTCTTAATTAAAATTAACATTAATTCGTTTAAAAATATATTCCTTAAAATATTCACTAGAGTCAAAAGGATGGATACTTTTAAACTTTTCATCTCAAGTTTTATTTAAATAAAAATGACAGTGTAAAATTACAGTTCAGAGTCTTACAATTTGATATTGAAACATAATTACTAGTCCAAGATCAACAAAATGGTGCAAGTTATAAGTTGAAATATTGTTTGTAAAATATATGTAAACATGAATTTCATGTTTAGATTAATATATTTGACATTTATGTATATAAAGTTAAAATAAGTTGGATTTTTTTTCCCTTTCTCCATATTATATTTACATTCTAAAAATATGTATTGCACTTAAATCATAGAAATATTTCTACGTCTTGTTAAAGCCACTAAGATTAAATTAGATGTTATACGGGGATATTTAACTTTGACTTTTTTTTTAACTGTTCGGCAAGCTTGAGCATATTATTTTTCAGAATTGCTCAATATGCATCGCTGATTTTCAGTTACGTAAAATCTGCTTATAGAAATACAGTAAAACCTGTTTTTGTGCGGTAAGATAGGGACCACACAAAAAGAAACAATCTACAATTTCTTAAATACTTACATATAACGCAAACAACTTTGTCGGACCATACTACAGATTTCTTTTTATGTGGTGTGATAAATGCATAAAAAATCGCACTAAGAAAATGCGTCAAATATTTCAGAAATTTATCAGAAAGTGCTTCAAAACAATAAATTACGCAGGAAGATATTTTTAAAACATTTAATTTCTTATTGTGTGCATGGAATTGCTTTCAAAATGCACATACATAAATCACTGCTACTCGTCGTAATCCAAAGCACGGATCTTCCTGTGATGAATTAGTTCAAAATCGCTTTCGTCTCTCTTGAACATACAATTTCAATTGATTTTTTGGCACCTTTAAGTGATATGTTTTTACTTCGATGGTCGGCTGGTCAGTCGCTTTTGAACGTCACGATAACCAGATATGCATGCCCAAAGCACTTTTGGGGATTCCTGGCTCCTTTCGGAATTGGTGTCTATTTTAAAAAAAATGATTTTCCGATTTGTTAGAAAGCTGTATACCAGCCTATATTTTATCCCCTCTCAAAGAATCCGGCTCTTCTTGTCCATCTTCTTAATTTATCAAAATATTGATATTGGCACTATCATTGACAGTTTCGTCTTCAATTAAGCGCGTGCTGCTAATGCGTTGAGAGAAAGCAAACAAAGTGTTTTGAAGTGTGTATATATGTGTATTGATAGAAAACATTACAATGGTGCCAAATTCATATACAGTATACAATTAAGATCGCACAAAAGTAAAATCGCATAAAAAAAGGACCGCAAGAAAGCAGGTTCTACTGCATTATAAATTCAGTTACTAATCCAAAAATTTAAGCATTGTTCTCGCTTGATTGACTAGATTATCATTGCATATGAGGGCTATTGGCGAGGGATCTCGTAGTTTTGAACAGTATCAAGTGTGATGGGGGCTACACCTAAATTAGTAACCCTCTTTCCAGGCTTCAGCACCCCACTAACATGCAGACTTTGAGCAACAGATTTAGCGTTCTCAACCCTGCTACACGGTTGGCATTCATTGTTATTGGACTCGAATAAAAGAATCGACATTCTAGTTATAAAGGAATAAGTAGAACCGCGTATAGATACGTCACACGGTTAGCCGATTAATCATAATCATGACACTTTTGGAAAAATATTTATTTCAACCAACTTTCGCCGAGTAAAGAAGCGTGTTTATGTAAATGAAGTATACTATAAATTCTGTATTCGCGCGTTGGAAAAGAGCAAGTGAGTTGGAGAGTTAGTTGCAGATTGAAGAATCGTGGAATTAATAGATTTTGGAGTTTGTCCATGAAACGGATTACTAAGAGTGGATCCAACGACAGTGATTAAATCCAGATAAAGATCTCCTGCAAGATTCAAGTGTAGGATCCGCTTCATAGAAGTACAGGTAGCGTGAGCCTTGTTTAATTAGAAGTTAGCTTAAAAGTGTGCGCCGTAGCTTATATTGAGCGTGTTTAAGCTATCGTGGATTCAGTTGAGGGTCCGTATTATATTATCCCCATGCCACTGAGTCTCACCTCCGCGCTCTACTATCTGATCTGTTATCTTAATTAGATTGTTATTGTGTTCATCGCGCGCCCGACGTAGAAGACCAACTACCATTTATTCAGATAATGGGACAAATTTCAGAGGACCTGAAAGGTTTCTACATGAAATTCACTAGGATAAGTTACTTTCAAAGGTTTCGGAACAAAAAATTCAGTGGAAGTTCAGTCCTCCAACCGCCGCCTGGGGAGTGGGTGGTGGGAACGCTTAGTGCAAATGGCGAAACAAATTTTACACAAAATTCTACGCCGTGCTGCACTTAATTACGAAGAGCTTCTTACAGTGCTATGTGACTGTGAAAGAATTATCAATGCAAGATCTCTTACGTTCGTATCCGACGATGTTCGTGGTTTTTCACCTTTTAATTCCAGAAATGTTTCCGACAGAAATTCAAAAATTTGACGTACCCAATACCGACCTGGTCGATAAAGAAAAATCAAGCAAGATAGCCAAGTATATCCAGTGCATAAGAGATCAATTCAGAAATCGATTTCGATTTGAGTACCTTGGACAGCAATGTCATCAGTTTGAAAAAACCGCCAAATTAAACCATTCAAAGTAATAGAAATGGTTCTTCTGGAAGACGTTAAGATGATATAGTACCCTAAAAATAATTAAACTGTCGAAAAAAATTTTATTAGCTTATTTGATACCCCGAATCTTTATAAATATGCCTGCAAAATTTCAAAGCTTTACCTGCATTTTTCATAAAGTAATGGAGTAATGTTTGATGCTAAACAGCAACTACCACGCCTACACATTTCAGATTATCTGCTAGAAAAGAGCCTGATAAAAAATGAATTATTTTTCTAATGTGCATCAATGAGATTAA
>BMAO01036036.1:0-29579 GCA_019973975.1 Trichonephila clavata
CGGCTTCGAAGCCGTACGAGAGAGAGCGATTGCAGGTCTGTGATGCCCTTAGATGTCCGGGGCCGCACGTGCGCTACAGTAGAGGGGACAACGTGCGAAGGTGCCTCGGCCGTCGGGCCTGGGTAACCCGAGCAGTCTCTCTCAGTGCTGGGGACAGGGGATTGTAATTATTCCCTCGAACGAGGAATTCCCAGTAGGCGCGAGTCACTAACTCGTGCCGACTAAGTCACTGCCCTTTGTACACACCGCCCGTCGCTATCTCCGATTGAGCGGTGGAGTGAGGTCTTCGGACCAGCGCTCGGCGACCCTTCCGGGGTCGAGTCGACGTGCCGGGAAGATGACCGAACTTGGCCGCTTAGAGGAGGTAAAAGTCGTAACAAGGTTTCCGTAGGTGAACCTGTGGAAGGATCATTGTCTTGCAATTTTAATAAGATTTGAAGAGAGCGGATGGGCTTGGAGCACCCACCGCATATATTGAAAAGCTGGATAAAATGTGAAAGGATCGTTGTGCTTTGATTGATGGCGAGAGAGCGGAATGGACTTGGACCACCCACCGCATATATATATTAAAAAGCTGGACGGCGGTGGGGTTGGGGAACCCACCGCCGAAGAAGAAAAAAAAAATTTTTTTTTAAATTTTTCGATTCGAACGGAGGGCAGTCGAGGGGTGCCTGTTCCCGGCCGATTTTGCGGCAGGAGGGATGTTCGGATTTCCGAGCACGGCTCGAAGAGATGCGCCCGCGTGCGCACCGCCCCACTGCCCCTTCCCTTCGGGGGAGGAAACAAAAACGAAGAAATTCTATAGAAAGCGTCCTTCGTGCGGCGGACGCGATGAAAATTGTCGCATCGTACAGCTCCGAGCAGTGGATCACTCGGCTCGCGGGTCGATGAAGAACGCAGCCAGCTGCGAGATTTGGTGTGAATTGCAGAACACTCAGATCACTGATTATTCGAACGCACATTGCGGCTCCCGCTCCTCTGCGGGAGCCTCGCCTGTCTGAGGGTCGCGTGATGCATGCAGAGGTTCTTTCCTCGGAAGGTGACCAAACGGCCCCTTCGGATTCGTCCGTGGGCTCAGAGAACGATCTCTCCCGGGGATCGACCGCAAACGTACCCCCGGGAGTAAGACAGATAAAGGGATAACCATGAAAACGAGAAGCGACCTCAGATCAGACGAGAGAACCCGCCGAACTTAAGCATATCAGTAAGCGGAGGAAAAGAAAACAACAGTGATTCCCCCAGTAGCGGCGAGCGAAAAGGGAAGAGCCCAGCGCCGAATCCCTGCGTCGAGAGGCGCAATTTGGGAAATGTGGCGTAAGGAGTGCGCGCAGGTCCGCCGCAGGGTTCGAGGTAAGTCCCCCTGACAGGGGCTTTTCCCGTGGCGGGTGCCAGGCCCGTGTCCTCGAGCCCCGTCGGCGGTGCCGGCGCCTCCGGAGAGTCGGGTTGCTCGGGAGTGCAGCCCCAAGGCGGGAGGTAGACTCCTCCCAAGGCTAAATACGACCGCGAGACCGATAGCAAACAAGTACCGTGAGGGAAAGTTGCAAAGAACTTTGAAGAGAGAGTTCAAGAGACGTGAAACTGCTCGGAGGGAAACGGGTGGGCCCTCGAAGTCCCGACCTTCCGCGGAGACTCAGTCGCTGTCGAGCGACGCACTTCTCCGCGGGATTCTAGGGAAGTCGCGGCCGGTCGCCTTCTTCTCTCCGCCTCCGGGTGAGTCCGCCGCGCACCTTATGGAGCGTCGGCGTCCCCCGGGGGCCCGATGCAGAGAGGGCGACCCGGTGCCCGCACGGGCCAGCTCCTCCCGCCGTCCGCCTCTTCCGGGCACCTGAAGCCCGTCCGTCGCCGACGCGCCTCGTCCCTCGTGGAGGGCGGTCCTTCGGGCGACTCCTCGAAGTCGGAAATGTATATAATGCGGGCGGAGGGAGTTGCGGTTCCGCGACGAGTAGGTCGGTCACCCACCCGACCCGTCTTGAAACACGGACCAAGGAGTCTTGCTCTCGTGCGAGTCTAAAGGTACTTCGAGAAGCCCAGAGGCGCAGCGAAAGCGTAGATCGCGATCCCTCCTCTGACTCGAGGGGGGCGCAGCGACCGCCCGTGCCTTGAAGTGGGAACGGAGCGAGAGCACGAGGGCAGGGACCCGATAGGTGGTGAACTATTCTCGGGCAGGACGAAGGCCGAGGAAACTCGGCTGGAGGTCCGAAGCGGTTCTGACGTGCAAATCGATCGTCCGACCCGAGTATAGGGGCGAAAGACCAATCGAACCACCTGGTAGCTGGTTCCCTCCGAAGTTTCCCTCAGGATAGCCGTCGCTCGTCGGCAGCAGTCTCGCCGGGTAGAGAGAATGATTAGAGCGCCTCGGGGACGCCCGTGTCACTCGACCTCTTCTCAAACTACGAACGGACGAGAAGGGAGCCTCTCCCGATTCGGAGGCCTCCCGCGTAAGGATGCAGAGTGGCGCGTGGGCCACTTTTGGTAAGCAGAACTGGCGCTGCGGGATGAACCGAACGCCGGGTTAAGGCGCCCGATGCGGGACGCTCAGAGACCCCATAAAAGGTGTCGGTTGCTCTATACAGCAGGACGGTGGCCACGGAAGTCGGCATCCGCTAAGGAGTGTGTAACAACTCACCTGCCTAAGCAACCGGTCCTGAAAATGGATGGCGCTCCAGCGTCGAGCCCATACCCGGCCCTTTCTCTAACGTCCATATTACGGAGAAAGGAGTAGGAGGGTCGCGGCGGAGAGCGTAGAAGGTCAGGGCGCGAACCCGACTGGAGCCTCCGCCGGTGCAGATCTTGGTGGTAGTAGCAAATATTCGAGTGAGAACCTCGAAGACTGAAGCACGGAGAAGGGTTCCATGTGAACAGCAGTTGAACATGGGTGAGTCGGTCCTGATTCACTTCCTAATGGAATACTTAAGACTTCTATTATTTGAGATGAGAAGTATTGGAGAATGGGAAAAGGGTTAATATTCCCTTACCCGGACACGGAGATAGGGGCACCCGTGTCCCAAGTGCGGTAACGCAAACGAACTCGGCGACGCCGTCGGAGGACCCGGAGAAGAGTTGACTTTTCTTCGTAAGAGCTCGTGTCCCTGGAATCTCGTCACGAGGAGATAGGGACGCTGTTCTCGTAAGAGCACGGTCGCTGCTGCCGTGTCCGGTGCGCCTCCGCCGGCCCTTGAAAAACCGAGGGAGAGAGTGTGATTTTCGTGCCGGTCCGTACCCATATCCGCAGCAGGTCTCCAAGGTGAACAGCCTCTAGTCTCTAGAACAATGTAGGTAAGGGAAGTCGGCAAGTTCGATCCCTAACTTCGGGAAAAGGATTGGCTCTTGTGTTTCCGTCCTCGCGGACCTCTTTTGCCGTATTTCTTGCGCTTCTGCCGTGGGGACTGACCGCCCTCTCCGAGGCGTGGTCGGACCCCTACGCGGACGGAGGGAAGAGGAAAGAGGGTGGCCTCGCTCCTTCGAGAGCCGGGGCTTGTGCCGCGGGACATCGTGGAAACGAACAAGAACTGGCACGGACTAGGGGAATCCGACTGTCTAATTAAAACAAAGCATTGCGACGGCCGGAGAACGGTGTTGACGCAATGTGATTTCTGCCCAGTGCTCTGAATGTCAAAGTGAAGAAATTCAATGAAGCGCGGGTAAACGGCGGAAGTAACTATGACTTTCTTAAGGTAGCCAAACGCCTCGTCATCTAATTAGTGACGCGCATGAATGGATTAACGAGATTCCCACTGTCCCTATCTACTATCTAGCGAAACCACAGCCAAGGGAACGGGCTTGGCAAATTCATCGGGGAAAGAAGACCCTTTCGAGCTTGACTGTAGTCTGACTCTGTGGCGAGGCATTATTGGCGTAGTCTAGGTGGGAGTCTTTTCGTGAGGCGGGTCTGTGAAATACCACTACTTTGATCGCCTTGTTACTGATTCGGTGATGCTCTGTGGTCCTTCCTTCGGGATGCGACGTGTTATGTGAACTTAACCCGCGCTTCGTCGAAAGCGTCGGGGAAGAGCTCCGAAGACAGTGTCAGGCAGGCAGTTTGTCTGGGGCGGAACATCTGTCAAAAGGCAACGCAGGTGTCCCAAGGCCGGCTCGGCCGGGACGGAAACCTGGCTTAGAGCAAAGGGGCAAAAGCCGGCTCGATCTCGTTCTTCAGTAAGGAAGGGGACCTCGAAAGAGGGGCCCATCGATCCTTTCGATGCGTGGGAGTCTCACGCGAGAGGTGTCAGAAAAGTTACCGGAGGGATAACTGGCTTGTGGCGGCCAAGCGTTCATAGCGACGTCGCTTATTGATTCTTCGATGTCGGCTCTTCCTATCATTGCGAAGCAGAATTCGCAAAGCGTTGGATTGTTCACCCACTAACAGGTAACGTGAGCTGGGTTTAGACCGTCGTGAGACAGGTTAGTTTTACCCTCATGAAGACGGGTCGTCGCGACGGTAAAATCTGCCCAGTACGAGAGGAACCGTAGGTTCGGACATTTGGTACTGCGCTCGGTGGTGCCGCCGGTGGCGCGAAGCTACCATCCGCTCGGATAACGGCTGAACGCCTCTAAGTCGGAAGCCGTCCCGAGAACGGTGAGGATATCATTGTGTGCCCCTCGCGTCGAACGGCAGCTCTAGCCCCTCGATGTTCCCCCTCGGCCCCGCCGTCGGGGAGCGCGAGCGGGCGAAAGTGGCCCCTTCGCACGCCCGAGACCTCCGGGACCCTCCGTAGACTCCGAGGGTCCTGCTCCTGCGAGCCTGCCTCCGGGCAGACGAGTGATGTGAGTGGGCGTAGAGTCGTCTGCAGACGACGTTCTTGCTGGACGGGGTGTCGTAAGTAGCAGAGCACCCACCATAGTGCGATCTACTGAGACTCATCCCTCGTCCGGAGGACTCGCTGGCTCCGCCGGCGCCCCCTTTCCTTTTGGGGTAACGGTTCCCCCGAGGGGACCTCGAAACACTGGAGTTGCTTGGAGAAGAGAAAAAAAAAAAATCGAGTTTGATGCGAGAGTGAAGTGGAGAGGTCCGGGACTAGGTCCACCGGAAGAGGGCGTTGTGGGCTGCGGGCCCCGGTGACGGGAGCCCTGCCGTCGGGAGAAGTGGGTGCGAGGCTCGTGTGCAAGTCGAGTTGGTGTCGAAGAGCGAGCGATGAACAGGAAGAGGCGCGAACCAGTGGTTTTGGACTTTGAAATTTTTCGAGCAGCACCGGAAGAGGGCGCCGTCTCGTGCGGGCCCTGGTGACGGGAGCCCTGCCGTCGGGAGAGGTGGAGCCGAGTGGGTGCAGGGAAGTGGTGAGAGGCTCGGAGTGAATCGGTCGCCGAGGCGAGACTTGGCTCGAACAGAGCAGGAAGTGGAGAGAACGAGTGGTTTTGGACTTCGAAATTTTTCGATCAGCACCGGAAGAGGGCGCTGTCGCATGCGGCCTAGGGGTACGGAAGCCCAGCCGTCGGGGGGAGTTTGTGCACAGTTCGTGCGAGTCTCTTAGGGAAGACGATCGAGTTGCAGTCGAAGGGTGAAGTGAAGTTGCAAGTGATGAAGAAGAGAACGGGAAGTGGAGTGGTTTTGGACTTCGAAATTTTTCGAGGTCCACCGGAAGAGGGCGTTGTGGGATGCGGGCCCCGGTGACGGGAGCCCTGCCGTCGGGAGAAGTGGGTGCGAGGCTCGTGTGCAAGTTGCGAGAGGATCGAGTTGCAGTTGAAGGGCAGATCAAGTGATGAAGACGACATCGAGTGGTGGCGAGGAGGAGTGTTTTTGGACTTCGAAATTTTTCGAGGTCCACCGGAAGAGGGCGCCGTCTCATGCGGGCCCTGGTGACGGGAGCCCTGCCGTCGGGAGAAGTGGGTGCGAGGCTCGTGTGCAAGTTGCGAGAGGATCGAGTTGCAGTTGAAGGGCAGATCAAGTGATGAAGACGACATCGAGTGGTGGCGAGGAGGAGTGTTTTTGGACTTCGAAATTTTTCGAGGTCCACCGGAAGAGGGCGCTGTCGCATGCGGCCTAGGGGTACGGAAGCCCAGCCGTCGGGGGAGTTGGTGCACAGTTCGTGCGAGTCTCGTAGGGAAGACGATCGAGTTGCAGTCGAAGGGTGATGATGAAGTGAAGTTGCAAGTGATGAAGAAGAGAACAGGAAGTGGAGTGTTTTTGGACTTCGAAATTTTTCGAGGTCCACCGGAAGAGGGCGCCGTCTCATGCGGGCCCTGGTGACGGGAGCCCTGCCGCCGGGGGAAGTTTGTGCAGATTTCGTGCGAGGCTCGTAGGAAAGTCGCAAGACGATCGAGTTGCAGTTGAAGGGAAGAGCGAGTGATGAAGACTAGAACGGGAAGTGGAGTGGTTTTGGACTTCGAAATCTTTCGAGCAGCACCGGAAGAGGGCGCTGTCGCATGCGGCCGAGGGGCACGGAAGCCCTGCCGCCGGGGGAAGATAGCGTTGGAGAGACAGGTTGGCTGTTGTCGTGTGAGCTTCGTTCCGGTGTTCCATGGGACTTTGGAATGATTCCGGAGTGGGTTGGAGTGTGTCGTGATCGATGCCTCGTTCGGGTGATCTGGTGAAGTGCTCGTGAAAGGCTGTCGGCGGCCGGCCCCGTCGAGTGCTTCGAAATCGAGGTTTGACTGATACAGCCCCCTGTGCTGCGGTTGGGAGTTCTTTCCCTCTGGCCTGGCTTTTTTTTTTAATTTTTTTTTATTTTATATTACCATTATGAATTAAATAAATTAATAAATAAAAAGTGTTTGCTATGCTTCGTTTCCCCCCTAAAATGGGTCTATTCATTCCAGTACTACTTTAAAATTTCATGACTGTGGATTTGTAATTTTTTTTTTCTTCCTAAATGTACCGATTTAATTTCTTTTATCCAAAGTATTGTTTTATTAATATTTTTTTTCTTTCTATAGTTACTATTCTTTTTTGTTTTCTGTGCTCCGAAAAATTCATGACAATATGTGTAGGGTATTTGTAAGTTTTTTTTTTTTTTTTTTTCACCTGTGCGTATTTTTTTAATTTTCCTCCCCCAACTGGAAGGGATAATTATATATATTAATTAAAAGTAATGGCAGTAATGCAGGTCGTTTTTCTCTAAAATTTTTAATTTTTCGGAGTACCACTAAGTTAATTTTTTTTTTTTTTTCTCCCAATAGTGGTATGTTAATGTTCTTTTGTAATTCTTTGCCGCACAGAACTTTTCTTTTAAAATTATTACGACTCCTTTCCTGTAATGTAATATACATTGCATTGTTGGATATACATTACATTGAGGTCGATGTGGTATATTGACAGTTGTTTTTTAAAGAAAATCTATTATTTTCAATTAATTGCAAACATATTCATTAAAATTTATTTATTTTTTTTCCCTCTGTTTAATTCAATCATTGTACATTTTGAGTTGCAGGCTACCTGATGTGTTTTAAGAATCATAGTGTTTTGTAAAATGCTTTATGATATCTCTGCTAATTTTTTTTTCTTTTGATTTATTACAGGATATGTACCGGAGTCATCGATGCAACTTGTACAACTACTTTTTTATGTTACAAATATAAATAAAAATGATAGCATGCTACTTTTCTCTTTTTATTCAAAAAAAAAAAATATGTATCTGTTAAATTATTATTTACTTTGAGGCAAAATGGCAATTTGTTTAAAATTATTTATATTGCGAACATTCGTTTGAAAGAAAGGAATAAATCCCCCAACTGGTAGGGATAGATATATACATTAATTAAAAGTAATGCCAATTATGCAGGTCGTTTTTCTCAAAAAATTTTTAATTTTTCGAGTACCACTAAGTTAGTTTATTTTTTTCCCAATAGTGGTGTGTTAATGTTCTTTTGTAATTCTTTGCCGCACAGCACTTTTCTTTTAAAATTATTAGGACTCCTTTCGTGTAATGTAATGTGACAGAATACGCATTGCATTGTTGAATATACATCCTTTATTTATTTATTTTATTTTTTATTTTTTTTTTCAATTAAAAAAAAAAAAAGTAATGTTATTTTCTCACAAAAAGTGCAATAAATACATACACAGAGTTTTAGATTTTGATTCGTAACACAGATAGAACGAAATAAAACGTGTTCTGAAAATTTCAATTCGATATCTTGGAAATATTTGGAGTAGGGATGCACTTCCGGTTTTGCGAGCTCCGTTTCCGGTGGACCGACGATGCTGTAACTTTGCTTCTGAATGTCGTAAAAGTCAAAACTAGAGTGTTTTTCGAATCTTTAACGTACGGGCTATGAAATTTAATATATAAAATCGATTTCGAAAATTTTTCCCCAAAACGACGAAATTCAGGTTTACCTTCAGGGAAACTGCTGAATAAAACAGAACGGAAATAATAACGTTTCGTTTTTTCTTACCTGTTGTGTATTTCTTTTATATATATAGGGACTGTACACTGATTTAATTTTTTTTTTCCGTTCCACTTTTTTAATATATATACCGTTCCCTCCCGGTGGGATAAGAAAAAAATAAGAAGACAATGCCGAATAAAATAGCCGACAATATTCCCCCTCGAATGTACTCTGTACCGATTTAATTTTTTTTTCTTCTACTCGAAGGGTGACACATTAAATAGACAGTACTTTCGTTACAATGTCTTATATATACACGCCTTAATGAAGAGTAGTACTCTTAGAGAATAATTGCTACAAAAAAATAAATAAAATAAAGGTTACGGTACTTACTTCATCCCCCCCCGAAAAAAAGGGCGCAACTTCCGGTGGGGAGTTTCCTGGTTTTTTTCCACAGCTTTCCCATTTCATCTTCGAATATACATATACATACATTTCCCCGAAGAAAGTACCTGAAAAGAATGATAGGAGAGATCAGAATTTTCGCATAAAAATTCCACGAAGGAAAATGAAAAAGAAAAAAAAAAGTAGTGATTTCTAGAAAATTAGAAACGGATTTAAAGGTCTCCGGATGCACCGGAGGGGGTCGTCGACTCTCGAAACGCAGAGGAAACCGTGCGGTCCGTCGAAGAGGGCGAAAGCGCGGCCCCCCGGGTCGTCTCCGGCGCTCCGCGCTTCACGATCACTCCAACGTGCCGACTTGGACCCCTGCGGCCGTCCGGGAACGACGAAATCCGCACCCCGGGTGGAACCGGGTGCCCTCTTTCCGAATTTCGGGTCCGTTTCCCGATCGCGCCGCGACTTTTCCGTGCAGGGGCGCCGAGGGGTGCTTTTTTTCCAATTTCGAGACCGTCCGAAACACATTAGAATACGAGCTGGGACCTCGATTTTTTTTTCCGACACTCCGCGGGAGGTCCCCCGCGCGACCCCGGGGTCGAAAAAAATAAACTCCCGGGAGAGAAATGCGAAAAAACCGGACAGGGGGCGCTGCGATCGACTCCCGGATCCGAAAGGGCACTCGTTCGACGCGGCACCTCCGGGGCGTCCCGCACGTATTTTTCTTTTTCGCGTATTCCCGAAAGTTGTCGAGATAAGGCAGAAATGCACCTTTTCGCCGCCAGGGGAGACGCGCTCTTTTCCGAATAAAGACGGGACCGCTCGCGGGATCTTCCCGGAAATCCGGGATCCGGTCGATCCCGACGAGGGGAGCACGAATTCGAAATCGGAAGGCCGAAATTCCCGCAAGTTTCGCGGCCCCGGCCTTCCGAAGGCGACCTCGGGCCCCGCTTTCGAAAAGTAATAATTCTTTGCCACGCAGAATTTTTTTTTTTTTTCTTCCTCCCCTCTTTTTAATGCGGAATAAAAATTTATGGTATTGGCATTTTCAATCGAAACTGTTTTTTTTTCCTCGTTTCGTCTATCGATGTAATAAAAAAAAAATAAATAAAACGGTGTGATACTTAATAATAGCAAGGGGATATCTTTGAAATTAGGAGGCCCTAAGTGAGTGGCAGGAAGCACCGGAGGGGGGGTCCCCGACCCCCACAGAGAGGGAGAACAGTCGGTCCTTTCGAAACCTGCGAAATCGGGGCGTCCGAGCTTCCGGAACACGACCACGAGAGGACTTGAGCCCCCGGATCGACGCCGCACTCATTGGGGGGATCGCACTTCCCGATACCAGAAGTTAAGGGGAAAAAAAGAAATGCAATTAGTGTGTGAAATTCTCTGTAACAATTTCTTTTTCTTTTGGTTCGTAAGGGGTTTGGCTTTTATTTATTATTATTATTATTATTTATTTTTTTTTTTTCCAATGGAATTCTCTTTATTGTAATGTATTTTTTCCCCCGACTTCTCCCATTGGGTTCATTCTGATTGAGTTTTTTTTTTATTTTTATTTAAATTTGTTTCTCGTTCCCTTCGAAATATTAATACCTTAAATACAATTTTTTTTTTTTCTTCTTCTTCCTCTTAGAAACTCATAGAAAGTTCCCAGGGTTGGTATTGTGTTCTCGCTCTTCTGTTGCAAAATAGTGGAATTTTGTGTCTGAACACTCCTTTTATTCCAACGCTTTCCAATTTCATCTTCGAATTTATATATTTATATATTTTCCCAAAGATTTATTTTTTTTTTCCTGAAAAAGATAAGAGGAGAGATCAGATGGCCGATCCCCGGAAACACGTGTTTTTACATAACATCCTGCAATGGAAAATGAGAAGAAAGAAAGAAAAAAAATGAAGGAAAAAATTTGATTTCTAGAAAATTAGAAACTGATTTAAAGGTCTCCGGATGCACCGGAGGGGGTCGACGACTCTCGGAACGCAGAGGAAACCGTGCGGCCCGTCGAAGAGAGCGAAAGCGCGGCCCCCCGGGTCGCCTCCGGAGCTCCGCGCTTCCCGATCACTCCAACGTGCCGACTTGGACCCCTGCGGCCGTCCGGGAACGACGAAATCCGCACCCCGGGTGGAACCGGGTGCCCCCTTGCCGAATTTCAGGTCCGTTTCCCGATCGCGCCGCAACTTTTCCGTGCAGGGGCGCCGAGGGGTGCTTTTTTTCTGATTTCGAGACCCTCCGAAACACCCTAAAGGACGAGCTGGGACCTCGATTTTTTTTTCGAAGACTCCGCGGGAGGTCCCCCGCGCGACCCCGGGGTCGAAAAAAATAAACTCCCGCGGGTTCGGGTCCCGGAAAAAAAATGCGAAAAAACCGGAAAGATCGCGACGGGGGGCGCTGCGATCGACTCCCGGATCCGAACGGGCACCCGTTCGACGCGGCACCTCCGGGGCCTCGCGCACGTATTTTTCTTTTTCGCGTATTCCCGAAAGTTGTCGAGATAAGGCAGAAATGCACCTTTTCGCCGCCAGGGGAGACGCGCTCTTTTCAGAATAAAGACGGGACCGCTCGCGGGATCTTCCCGGAAATCCGGGATCCGGTCGATCCCGACGAGGGGAGCACGAATTCGAAATCGGAAGGCCGAAATTCCCGCAAGTTTCGGGTCCCCGGTCTTCCGAAGGCGACCTCGGGCCCCGCTTTCGAAAAGGCCCCCCGGTGTAGGCAGGGCTTAGAAAATCGCTGGGGACGCGGCCCCCCTGACGTTCTACCCCAGATAAATTTCGGGTGGGTCCCGGGACGCCGGTTCGCGATCTGGGGGCCCGGGAGCGGTTTCGGGGCCCACCTCCCCGAGGGCCCGGATTCGGGGCCAGGATCCTTAAAAACACATTTTCGGGTTCCTCTCGACGGGACCTACCCGGTGATGTAAGATTCGAGTTCGTCACGGCGCAAGTTTCCGTTTTATAGGCGAAGGAGTTTTTTCTAAATTTCGCCGATTTTTCCAAGTCCTCGTGTCAAAACGCAACGTTTTCGAATAACTCGCGAAATAAAGGGTCTAATTTCATGAATGAGGTACGAAAAGACAGACCGCGTCGACACGCATCGATGGAGGTGCCTTTCGTAGAAATCGATCGGTAACTTTTTTTTTTATTCCGATATTTCCGAAATTCGCGAATTTTTTCTAAGTCCCGAAGCTCGGCTCCGGTGTTCCGTCGAAAAACTGCTAAGATTCCGTCGTCGGAGGCCGCGTGTTTTTTTTCGGGCCCGACTTTCCGAACGATTCTCGCGTATTCCGAGAGAGCACGTCCGGGGGAGTCGGAAAATGTTTCGTTCTCGATTTTAAATCGAAAACTTTTTTTTTTAAGCCCCCCCGAAGGAGTGGAATGCGACCTACGAATAGGGGCGCGCCCCGAAGCGGACCCGGAGTCCGCCCGATCCGCCCCGTTTTCGGGCCGCGGGGTGCTCCCGGTGCGGGCTCGAACCTCCCGGTGCGGAAACGCGGCCGACGCGCGATGCAGGGGCGCCACCGGGTGCGCCGTTTTCGCACTTCCGGGCCGTGCCGCGGACCTAAAAACGAGAGCTGGGACCTCCTGTTTTTTTCGGCGGGTGCTCCCGGAGGACCCCTGCGCGACGGCGGGGTCCGAAAAAAAAAATTCCCGTAAGTTTGCGCCCCGGGAATTAAATCGTAAAACCCGGATAAACCCGCGCAGGGGGCGCTGCGATCGACTCTACGTTCCGAAAGGGCACTCGTTCGACGCGGCTCCCTCGGGGCTTCGCGGACATATTTTTTTCTCGGAGATACTCCCGAGAGTTCTCGAGATACGGCGGGAAAACCGCGTTTCGCCGCCCCTGCAAATAAAAAAAAAATACACTCTTTCCCGAATAAAAACGGGACCGCTCGTGGGATCGTCCCGAAACTCCAGATTCGGGTGGATCCCGACCGGGCGAACGCGGTCCCGGCGTTCGAATTCCGAAATTCCGGTCGGTTCGCGCGCCCGGGCCCGCCGAATTCGCGTTCCTTTCCCGTTTTTTCGCCGGGGCGCCGCGGGGCGCAGCGCTCCGAAAGTCGCCACGGGGAGGCGTCCCCGCGGGACCCACCCGCTCGAATTTTTTTAAAAGAAAATTCCCGCGGGTTCGCGAGTTGTGCGGTTCGGAGCGAAAAAGGGGCCCCCCCGGCGAGGGTCTCGCGTTCGAGACCCGAACCTCGACCGACACGTTTTCGGAATCCTCTCGCCGAGACGATTCGAAAGAAGTTAGTTTCGAGAGAATCGGATCGCAATTTCGGGAGTTATCGAGGGCGGAAGGTTTCCCGCCTTCGAGAAATGGAAGAAAAAAAGAAAAAAACTCGACAGGTATTCCCGAATATCTTCCGGACTGAATTCCGTCGTCCTGATGTCCGGCACGGCGGGGAATTTCGGAGACCGAGTGCCACGCCCCCTCCCTGTGGGAAATTTCCGAAAAGGACCCATTTCGGGTGCGTTTCGAGGAACGGGATACTTTTTCTCGAAGGGTCCCGACCGGGTCCTTCGACTCCGGGGCCCGCGAATCGGATCGCTTCGATTTTTTTTTTTTTTTTTCAAACTCGGCGCCCTTTCGCCGTCCGGACTTTTCATTTCGCCCTCCGGAACGCCGGATTTCGAAGTTTCGAGGCGCCCCGGTTCGGGTCGGCGGGGTTCGAACCAGCGGGGTCGGATTTTTTTTTCCGAAAACGAAATTTTTTTAACGCCCCGCTCTCGAATTTCGCCTCGGAAGGTAGAGCTCGCCGAGGAGAAGAAAAAGATATCTCGGTTTCGGTCGTGGCTCCGTAACTTTTTTTTTTATCGATTTTCGAAGGAATTGCGAAGGGAGGGCGCTCCCTTCGAAAAATCGCGCCCTTCGAACGGCTCGGTTCCCGGACTCGAAATCCGCAGATTCCGAAAGAACTCCTCGAGACGAAGACGGCCGTGTGTCGTTTTCGCGCGTAGCTCCGTAAGTTTTTTTTTTACGGCGGTTCGAAAAAACGTCTAATTTTTTCGAATTTTCTCGACCCAAAAGACCCTCGCTCCGTGCGCCGCTTTTTACTCATCGGTTTCCGGTGATTAAACTTTACAGATTCAGAAAGAACTCGCCGAGACGAAGACTATGGTGTACCTTTTCGAAGCGTAGCTCGTTCGAAAAGGGGTCGGAAAAAACATTGAAGTTTTTCGAATTTTCCGGAGAAAAAAGACCCTCTCTCCGCGAGCCAATTTCACGCCGTCGGTTTCCGCGAATTGTTCTTTACAGATTCGGAAAGGCCTCGACGAGACGAACACGCCGACGTGCCGTTTTCGCACCTAGCTCCGAAACTCTCTCCTTCGATGGACTTTGAAGCGACCCGGAATTTTTCCGAATTTCCTCCGGAAAAAGGACCCTTGCTCCCCGCGCTGCTCTTTACCTATCGCACCGAACGAATCGATCTTTACGTATCCCGAAAGAACTCGCCGAGACGAAGACGAGGATGTACTTTTTTCGAGTACGGCTCCGTAACTTTCTTTTTTATTCGGGTCGGGAAAAAAAATCTCTGAAATTTTTTTTAAAAAAGTAGGGACGGAAGAAACGTCCCGAAAGGATCGGAGAGGTCTCCGGAAGCGCGGGAATGGAAGAAAAGAGGAAGGGAACCGTGCGGCGGGTCGAAAGGAGCGAAACGGAGGGACTCCGGTGCTCCGCGCTTCCGCACCACGCCCACGTGACGACTTGGATCCCCGGCGGCCGTCCGAAACGCGCCGAATCCGCACCCCGGGTGGAACCGGGTGCGCCCTTTCCGAATTTCCGGTCCTTTTCCCGATGCCGCCGCAACTTTTCCGTCGGGGGCTCTCCGAAGCGTCGGATTTTTCGATTTTTCACTAAAGAGAGGACCCTTGCTCCTCGCACAACTTTTTTGTTATTGGACCCACTGACGTAAACTTTGCAGATTCTGAAAGATCTATTCGAGGCGAGAAAAAAATATATGTTGAGTTTTCCCGTATCTCTGAAACTTTTTTTTTTATTCAAATTTGAAAACATTTAAAATTTTGGAATTTTTCACGAGGGAAATGACCTTTTCCGAGGGACAACTTTTTTGTTATTGGACCCACGAACAAAAATTTACAGATTCAGAAAGGGCTGTTCGAGGCGAGAAAAAAATATATGTTACGTTTTCCTGTATCTGTGAAACTTTTTTTTTTATTCAGGTTTGAAAAAAAATTAAATTTTTCGAATTTTACTGAGGAAAATGACCCTATCCGAGGAGACAACTTTTTTGTTATTAGACCCACGAACAAAAACTTTACAGATTCCGAAAGAGCTGTTCGAGGCGAGAAAAAAATATATGTTGAGTTTTCCTGTATGTATGAAACTTTTTTTTGTATTCAGGTTTGAAAACATTTAAAATTTTGGAATTTTAATGAGGAAAATGACCTTTTCCAAGGACACAACTTTTTCAGTTTTAGGCTCAGTTCAATAAATTTTACAGATTCTGAAAGGGCTGTTCGAGGCGAGAAAAAAATATATGTTGAGTTTTCCTGTATCTATAAAACTTTTTTTTTTATTCAGGTTTGAAAGAAAATCAAAATTTTGGATTTTACGTGAGAAAAATGACCTTTTCCAAGGACACAACTTTTTTGTTATCGGACCCACGAACAAAAACTTTACAGATTCTGAAAGAGCTGTTCGAGGCGAGAAAAAAATATATGTTACGTTTTCCTGTATCTGTGAAACTTTTTTTTTATTAAGGTTTGAAAAAAATTAAATTTTTCGAATTTTCATGAGGAAAATGACCCTTTCCGAGGACACAACTTTTTTGTTATTGGACCCACGAACAAAAACTTTACAGATTCTGAAAGAGCTGTTCGAGGCGAGAAAAAAATATATGTTACGTTTTCCCGTATCTGTGAAACTTTTTTTTTTATTCAGGTTTGAAAACATTTAAAATTTTGGATTTTACGTGAGAAAAATGACCTTTTCCAAGGACACAACTTTTTTGTTATTGGACCCACGAACAAAAACTTACAGATTCTGAAAGATCATTCAAGGCGAGAAAAAATATATGTTAAGTTTTCCTGTATCTATAAAACTTTTTTTTTATTCAGGTTTAAAAAAAAAAAAATTCTAATTTTAATGAGGAAAATGACCATTTCCAAGGACACAACTTTTTTGTTATTGGACCCACGAACAAAAACTTTACAGATACTGAAAGATCTTTCGAGGCGAGAAAAAAATATATGTTAAGTTTTCCTGTATCTATAAAACTTTTTTTTTATTCAGGTTTGAAAAAAATTAAATTTTTCGAATTTTAATGAGGAAAATGACCTTTTCCAAGGACACAACTTTTTGTTTTACGCTCAGACAAAAATTTTACAGATTCTGAAAGAACTCTTCAAGGCGAGAAAAAATATATGTTGAGTTTTCCTGTATCTATGAAACTTTTTTTTTATTCAATTTGAAAAAAATAAATTTTGAATTTAATGGGAAAATGACCTTTCCAAGGACGCAACTTTTTTTATGGACCACGAACAAAACTTACAGATTCTGAAAGGGCTGTTCGAGGCGAGAAAAAATATATGTTGAGTTTTCTTCTATCTATGAAACTTTTTTTTTTATTATTTTGAAAAAAATAAATTTTCGAATTTTAATGAGGAAAATGACCTATCCAGGCGACAACTTTTTTGTTATTAGACCCACGAACATAAATTTACAGATTCTGAAAGGGCTGTTCGAGGCAGAAAAAAATATATGTTGAGTTTTCTTCTATCTATAAAACTTTTTTTTTTATTAATTTTTGAAAAAAATGAATTTTTCTAATTTTAATGAGGAAAATGACCATTTCCAAGGACACAACTTTTTTGTTATTGGACCCACGAACAAAAACTTTACAGATTCTGAAAGAGCTGTTCGAGGCGAGAAAAAAATATATGTTACGTTTTCCTGTATCTGTGAAACTTTTTTTTTTATTCAGGTTTGAAAGAAAAATAATTTTTTCGAATTTTCATGAGGAAAATGACCCTATCCGAGGAGACAACTTTTTTGTTATTATACCCACGAACTAAAACTTTGCAGATTCTGAAAGGGCTGTTCGAGGCGAGAAAAAAATATATGTTACGTTTTCCTGTATCTCTGAAACTTTTTTTTTTATTCAGGTTTGAAAAAAAATAAATTTTTCGAATTTTAATGAGGAAAATGACCATTTCCAAGGACACAACTTTTTAACTATTAGATCCAAGAACGTAAACTTTACAGATTCTGAAAGGGCTGTTCGAGGCGAGAAAAAAATATATGTTGAGTTTTCTTCTATCTATAAAACTTTTTTTTTTATTAATTTTTGAAAAAAATGAATTTTTCTAATTTTAATGAGGAAAATGACCATTTCCAAGGACACAACTTTTTTGTTATTGGACCCACGAACAAAAACTTTACAGATTCTGAAAGAGCTGTTCGAGGCGAGAAAAAAATATATGTTACGTTTTCCTGTATCTGTGAAACTTTTTTTTTTATTCAGGTTTGAAAGAAAAATAATTTTTTCGAATTTTCCTGAGGAAAATGACCATTTCCGAGGACACAACTTTTTTGTTATTATACCCACGAACTAAAACTTTGCAGATTCTGAAAGGGCTGTTCGAGGCGAGAAAAAAATATATGTTACGTTTTCCTGTATCTCTGAAACTTTTTTTTTTATTCAGGTTTGAAAAAAAATAAATTTTTCGAATTTTAATGAGAAAAATGACCATTTCCAAGGACACAACTTTTTAACTATTAGATCCAAGAACGTAAACTTTAAAGATTCTGAAAGAGCTGTTCGAGGCGAGGAAAAAATATATGTTGAGTTTTCCTGTATCTATGAAACTTTTTTTTGTATTGATTTTTGAAAAAAATGAATTTTTTCGAATTTTAATGAGGAAAATGACCCTTTCCGAGGACACAACTTTTTACCTAAGAGTCTCAAGCCAATAAATTTTGCAGATTCGGAAAGATCTCGGAGAGGCGATGAAAAAGATGTTTTTTTCTTAATTTTAGATCGAATATTTTTTTTTTCGGACCGCTCCGGAGAAATTCGAAATTTTATTTTTCTTTCGATTTCCGCACTCTCCGAAACGACGAAAACGACCCGCCGGGACCCCGAGTTTTTTTCCGAGGACTCCTCGGGCGGTCCCCCGCTCGACCCCGGGGTCGAAAAAACGGAAATCCCGCGGGTTCGCCCTCCGGGAAAAATGGGAGAAAAACGGGAAAAACGGACGCAGGGGGCGCTGCGGTCGACTCCCGGAACCGGAAAGGAGCTCTTCCGACGCGGCACCTCCGGGGCCGTCCCGGCACGTCGTCCTCTTTTCCCCGTTCGGAACGGTTCTCCGGACAGGGCGGAAAAACCGCGGTTTCCGGTCCCGGAAAATAAAAAAAAAACACCTTCTCCCGCTCTTAATTTCGGAACCGCTCGCGGGATCTTCCCGGAAATCCAGATTCCGGTCCGTCTCGGCGAGACGAGCTCGAATCCGAAATCGGAATTCCGAAATTCCGTCAACTTTCGGGTCCCCGGCCTCCCGAAGGCGACCTCGGGCCCCCTTTTCCACGGGGCCCCCCGTTGCGGGCAGGGCTCCGAAAATCGCCGGGGAAGCGGGCGGCGTCGAGTTCTACCCGAGATAAATCTCTCGTGCGTCCCGGGACGCCGGTTCGCCATCTGGGGGCCCGGGAGCGTTTTCGGGGCCCACCTCGTAGCGGGGCCGGATTCGGGGCCAGGATCCCGAATCTCGTATTTTCGGGTTCCTCTCGACGGGACCTACCCGCCTGCGAAGATTCGAGCCCGTGACTCGTTCGGTTCGCGTTTTACGGGCGGAGGAGGTTTTTCGAAATGTCGCGAAAATTTCAAAGTCCCGGGTTCGAAACGCAACGTTTTCGAATAACTCCCGGAAAAAAGGGTCTAATTTCGTGAATTGGGTGTCGGACGATAGACCCGGTCGACGCGCATCGACGGAGGTGCCTTTCGTAGAAATAAATTGAAAACTTTTTTTTTTATTCGCGAATTTCGAAATTTCGCGAATTTTTTCTAAGTCCAAAATCGAAACGCAACGTTTTCGAATAACTTCCGGAATAAAGGGTCTATCTTCGAAAATGGGGTACGAAAAGACGGTCCTCGTCGACACGCATCGATTGAGCTGCCTCTCGTAGAAATCGATCGGTAACTTTTTTTTTTATTCCGATATTTCCGAATTTCGCGAATTTTTTCTAAGTCCCGAAGCTCGGCTCCGGTGTTCCGTCGAAAAACTGCTAAGATTCCGTCGTCGGAGGCCGCGTGTTCTTTTTCGGACCCGACTTTCCGAACGATTCTCGCGTATTCCGAGAGAGCACGTCCTGGGGACTTAGAAAATGTTTCGTTCTCGATTTTAAATCGAAAACTTTTTTTTTTAGGCCCCCCCGAAGGAGTGGAATGCGACCTACGAATAGGGGCGCGCCCCGAAGCGGACCCGGAGTCCGCCCGATCCGCCCCGTTTTCGGGCTGCGGGGTGCTCCCGGTGCGGGCTCGAACCTCCCGGTGCGGAAACGCGGCCGACGCGCGATGCAGGGGCGCCACCGGGTGCGCCGTTTTCGCACTTCCGGGCCGTGCCGCGGACCTAAAAACGAGAGCCGGGACCTCCTGTTTTTTTCGGCGGGTGCTCCCGGAGGACCCCTGCGCGACGGCGGGGTCCGAAAAAAAAAATTCCCGTAAGTTTGCGCCCCGGGAATTAAATCGTAAAACCCGGATAAACCCGCCAGGGGGCGCTGCGATCGACTCGAGGGTCCGGAAGGGCACTCGTTCGACGCGGCTCCCTCGGGGCTTCGCGGACATATTTTTTTCTCGGATGTACTCCCGAGAGTTCTCGAGATACGGCGGGAAAACCGCGTTTCGCCGCCCCTGCAAATAAAAAAAAAATACACTCTTTCCCGAATAAAAACGGGACCGCTCGAGGGATCGTCCCGAAACTCCAGATTCGGGTAGATCCCGACCGGGCGAACGCGGTCCCGGCGTTCGAATTCCGAAATTCCGGTCGGTTCGCGCGCCCGGGCCCGCCGAATTCGCGTTCCTTTCCCATTTTTTCGCCGGGGCGCCGCGGGGCGCAGCGCTCCGAAACTCGCCACGGGGAGGCGTCCCCGCGGGACCCACCCGCGTGAATTTTTTTAAAAGAAAATTCCCGCGGGTTCGCGAGTTGTGCGGTTCGGAGCGAAAAAGGGGCCCCCCTGGCGAGGGTCTCGCGTTCGAGACCCGAACCTCGACCGACACGTTTTCGGAATCCTCTCGCCGAGACGATTCGAAAGAAGTTAATTTCGAGAGAATCGGATCGCAATTTCGGGAGTTATCGAGCGCGGAAGGTTTCCCGCCTTCGAGAAATGGAAGAAAAAAAGAAAAAAACTCGACAGGTATTCCCGAAGATCTTCCGGACTGAATTCCGTCGTCCTGATGTCCGGCACGGCGGGGAATTTCGGAGACCGAGTGCCACGCCCCCTCCCTGTGGGAAATTTCCGAAAAGGACCCTTTTCGGTGCGTTTCGAGGACTCTGAAACTTTTTCTCGAAGGGTCCCGCCCGGGTCTTTCGACTCCGGGGCCCGGGAATCGGATCGCTTCGATTTTTTTTTTTTTTTTTTCAAACTCGGCGCCCTTTCGCCGTCCGGACTTTTCATTTCGCCTCCGGAACGCCGGATTTCGAAGTTTCGAGGCGCCCCGGTTCGGGTCGGCGGGGTTCGAACCCGCGGGGTCTGATTTTTTTTTCCGAAAACGAAATTTTTTTAACGCCCCGCTCTCGAATTTCGCCTCGGAAGGTAGAGCTCGCCGAGGAGAAGAAAAAGATATCTCGGTTTCGGTCGTGGCTCCGTAACTTTTTTTTTTATCGATTTTCGAAGGAATTGCGAAGGGAGGGCGCTCCCTTCGAAAAATCGCGCCCTTCGAACGGCTCGGTTCCCGGACTCGAAATCCGCAGATTCCGAAAGAACTCCTCGAGACGAAGACGGCCGTGTGTCGTTTTCGCGCGTAGCTCCGTAAGTTTTTTTTTTACGGCGGTTCGAAAAAACGTCTAATTTTTTCGAATTTTCTCGACCCAAAAGACCCTCGCTCCGTGCGCCGCTTTTTACTTATCGGTTTCCGGTGATTAATCTTTACAGATTCAGAAAGAACTCGCCGAGACGAAGACTATGGTGTACTTTTTCGAAGCGTAGCTCGTCGGAAAAGGGGTCGGAAAAAACATTGAAGTTTTTCGAATTTTCCGGAGAAAAAAGACCCTCTCTCCGCGAGCCACTTTCGCGCCGTCGGTTTCCGCGAATTGATCTTTACAGATTCGGAAAGGCCTCGACGAGACGAAGTCGCCGACGTGCCGTTTTCGCACCTAGCTCCGAAACTCTCTCCTTCGATGGACCTTGAAGCGACTCGGAATTTTTCCGATTTTCCTCCGGAAAAACGAACCTTGCTCCGCGCGCTGCTCTTTACCTATCGCACCGAACGAATCGATCTTTACGTATCCCGAAAGAACTCGCCGAGACGAAGACGAGGATGTACTTTTTTCGAGCACGGCTCCGTAACTTTCTTTTTTATTCGGGTCGGAAAAAAAAATCTCTGAAATTTTTTTTAAAAAGTAGGGACGGAAGAAACGTCCCGAAAGGATCGGAGAGGTCTCCGGAAGCGCGGGAATGGAAGAAAAGAGGAAGGGAACCGTGCGGCGGGTCGAAAGGAGCGAAACGGAGGGACTCCGGTGCTCCGCGCTTCCGCACCACGCCCACGTGACGACTTGGATCCCCGGCGGCCGTCCGAAACGCGCCGAATCCGCACCCCGGGTGGAACCGGGTGCGCCCTTTCCGAATTTCCGGTCCTTTTCCCGATGCCGCCGCAACTTTTCCGTCGGGGGCTCTCCGAAGCGTCGGATTTTTCGATTTTTCACTAAAGAGAGGACCCTTGCTCCTCGCACAACTTTTTTGTTATTGGACCCACTAACGTAAACTTTGCAGATTCTGAAAGATCTATTCGAGGCGAGAAAAAAATATATGTTGAGTTTTCCTGTATCTCTGAAACTTTTTTTTTTATTCAGGTTTGAAAACATTTAAAATTTTGGAATTTTTCACGAGGGAAATGACCTTTTCCGAGGACACAACTTTTTTGTTATTGGACCCACGAACAAAAACTTTACAGATTCCGAAAGAGCTGTTCGAGGCGAGAAAAAAATATATGTTAGTTTTCCGTATCTATAAAACTTTTTTTTTTATTCAGGTTTGAAAAAAATTAAATTTTCGAATTTTCATGAGGAAAATGACCCTTTCCGAGGACACAACTTTTTTATTAGATCCAACAAAAACTTTACAGATTCTGAAAGGGCTGTTCGAGGCGAGAAAAAAATATATGTTAGTTTTCCTGTATCTATGAAACTTTTTTTTTTATTCAGGTTTGAAAAAAAATAAATTTTTCGAATTTTAATGAGGAAAATGACCCTTTCCGAGGACACAACTTTTTTGTTATTGGACCCACGAACAAAAACTTTACAGATTCTGAAAGGGCTGTTCGAGGCGAGAAAAAAATATATGTTACGTTTTCCTGTATCTGTGAAACTTTTTTTTTTATTCAGGTTTGAAAAAAAAATAAATTTTTCGAATTTTAATGAGGAAAATGACCCTATCCGAGGACACAACTTTTTTGTTATTGGACCCACGAACAAAAACTTTACAGATTCTGAAAGGCTGTTCGAGGCGAGAAAAAAATATATGTTAGTTTTCCTGTATCTGTAAACTTTTTTTTTATTCAGGTTTGAAAAAAAATAAATTTTTCGAATTTTAATGAGGAAAATGACCTTTCCAAGGACACAACTTTTTTGTTATTGGACCCACGAACAAAAACTTTACAGATTCTGAAAGGCTGTTCGAGGCGAGAAAAAAATATATGTTGAGTTTTCCTGTATCTGTGAAACTTTTTTTTTTATTCAGGTTTGAAAGAAAATTAAAATTTTGGATTTTACGTGAGAAAAATGACCTTTTCCAAGGACACAACTTTTTTGTTATTGGACCCACGAACAAAACTTTACAGATTCTGAAAGGGCTGTTCGAGGCGAGAAAAAAATATATGTTACGTTTTCCTGTATCTGTGAAACTTTTTTTTTTATTCAGGTTTGAAAGAAAAATAAATTTTTCGAATTTTACATGAGGAAAATGACCTTTCCAGGACACAACTTTTTGTTATCGACCCACGAACAAAAACTTTACAGATTCTGAAAGGGCTGTTCGAGGCGAGAAAAAAATATATGTTACGTTTTCCTGTATCTATGAAACTTTTTTTTTTATTCAGGTTTGAAAGAAAATTAAAATTTTGGATTTTACGTGAGAAAAATGACCTTTTCCAAGGACACAACTTTTTTGTTATTGGACCCACGAACAAAAACTTTACAGATTCCGAAAGAGCTGTTCGAGGCGAGAAAAAAATATATGTTGAGTTTTCCTGTATCTATAAAACTTTTTTTTTATTCAGGTTTGAAAAAAAATAAATTTTTCGAATTTTAATGAGGAAAATGACCCTATCCGAGGAGACAACTTTTTTGTTATTGGACCCACGAACAAAAACTTTACAGATTCCGAAAGGGCTGTTCGAGGCGAGAAAAAAATATATGTTGAGTTTTCCTGTATCTATAAAACTTTTTTTTTTATTCAGGTTTGAAAAAATTAAAATTTTGGAATTTTAACGAGGGAAATGACCTTTTCCAGGACACAACTTTTTTGTTATCGGACCCACGAACAAAAACTTTACAGATTCTGAAAGGGCTGTTCGAGGCGAGAAAAAAATATATGTTGAGTTTTCCTGTATCTATGAAACTTTTTTTTTTATTAATTTTGAAAAAAAATGAATTTTTCTAATTTTAATGAGGAAAATGACCATTTCCAAGGACACAACTTTTTTGTTATTGGACCCACGAACAAAAACTTTACAGATTCTGAAAGAGCTGTTCGAGGCGAGAAAAAAATATATGTTACGTTTTCCTGTATCTGTGAAACTTTTTTTTTTATTCAGGTTTGAAAAAAAAATAATTTTTTCGAATTTTAATGAGGAAAATGACCCTATCCGAGGAGACAACTTTTTTGTTATTAGACCCACGAACAAAACTTTACAGATTCTGAAAGGGCTGTTCGAGGCGAGAAAAAAATATATGTTACGTTTTCCTGTATCTCTGAAACTTTTTTTTTTATTCAGGTTTGAAAAAAAATAAATTTTTCGAATTTTAATGAGAAAAATGACCATTTCCAAGGACACAACTTTTTTTATTAGATCCAAGAACTAAACTTTACAGATTCTGAAAGAGCTGTTCGAGGCGAGAAAAAATATATGTTGAGTTTTCTCTATCTATAAAACTTTTTTTTTTATTAATTTTTGAAAAAAATGAATTTTTCTAATTTTAATGAGGAAAATGACCATTTCCAAGGACACAACTTTTTTGTTATTGGACCCACGAACAAAAACTTTACAGATTCTGAAAGAGCTGTTCGAGGCGAGAAAAAAATATATGTTACGTTTTCCTGTATCTGTGAAACTTTTTTTTTTATTCAGGTTTGAAAGAAAATAAATTTTTCGAATTTTCATGAGGAAAATGACCCTATCCGAGGAGACAACTTTTTTGTTATTATACCCACGAACAAAAACTTTACAGATTCTGAAAGGGCTGTTCGAGGCGAGAAAAAAATATATGTTACGTTTTCCTGTATCTCTGAAACTTTTTTTTTTATTCAGGTTTGAAAGAAAATTAAAATTTTGGATTTTACGTGAGAAAAATGACCATTTCCAAGGACACAACTTTTTAACTATTAGATCCAAGAACGTAAACTTTAAAGATTCTGAAAGAGCTGTTCGAGGCGAGGAAAAAATATATGTTGAGTTTTCTTGTATCTGTGAAACTTTTTTTTGTATTGATTTTTGAAAAAAATGAATTTTTTCGAATTTTAATGAGGAAAATGACCCTTTCCGAGGACACAACTTTTTACCTAAGAGTCTCAAGCCAATAAATTTTGCAGATTCGGAAAGATCTCGGAGAGGCGATGAAAAAGATGTTTTTTTCTTAATTTTAGATCGAATATTTTTTTTTTCGGACCGTTCCGGAGAAATTCGAAATTTTTTTTTTCTTTCGATTTCCGCACTCTCCGAAACGACGAAAACGACCCGCCGGGACCCCGAGTTTTTTTCGGAGGGCTCCTCGGGCGGTCCCCCGCTCGACCCCGGGGTCGAAAAAACGGAAATCCCGCGGGTTCGCCCTCCGGGAAAAATGGGAGAAAAACGGGAAAAACGGACGCAGGGGGCGCTGCGGTCGACTCCCGGAACCGGAAAGGAGCTGTTCCGACGCGGCACCTCCGGGGCCGTCCCGGCACGTCGTCCTCTTTTCCCCATTCGGAACGGTTCTCCGGACAGGGCGGAAAAACCGCGGTTTCCGGTCCCGGAAAATAAAAAAAAACACCTTCTCCCGCTCTTAATTTCGGAACCGCTCGCGGGATCTTCCCGGAAATCCAGATTCCGGTCCGTCTCGGCGAGACGAGCTCGAATCCGAAATCGGAATTCCGAAATTCCGTCAACTTTCGGGTCCCCGGCCTCCCGAAGGCGACCTCGGGCCCCTTTTCCACGGGGCCCCCCGTTGCGGGCAGGGCTCCGAAAATCGCTGGGGAAGCGGGCGCGTCGAGTTCTACCCGAGATAAATTTCTCGTGCGTCCCGGGACGCCCGTTCGCGATCTGGGGGCCCGGGAGCGTTTTCGGGGCCCACCTCGTAGCGGGCCCGGATTCGGGGCCAGGATCCCGAATCTCGTATTTTCGGGTTCCTCTCGACGGGACCTACCCGCCTGCGAAGATTAGAGCTCGTGACTCGTTCGGTTCGCGTTTTACGGCGGAGGAGGTTTTTCGAAATGTCGCGAAAATTTCAAAGTCCCGGGTTCGAAACGCAACGTTTTCGAATAACTCCCGGAAAAAAGGGTCAATTTCGTAAATGAGTTATTAAGATAGACCTCGTCGTCACGTATCGACGGAGGTGCGTTTGTCGAAATACATTGGAAACTTTTTTTTTTATTCCGAGATATCGAATTTCGCGAATTTTTTCTAAGTCCAAAATCGAAACGCAACGTTTTCGAATAACTTCCGGAATAAAGGGTCTATCTTCGAAAATGGGGTACGAAAAGACGGTCCTCGTCGACACGCATCGATTGAGCTGCCTCTCGTAGAAATCGATCGGTAACTTTTTTTTTTTATTCCGATATTTCCGAATTTCGCGAATTTTTTCTAAGTCCCGAAGCTCGGCTCCGGTGTTCCGTCGAAAAACTGCTAAGATTCCGTCGTCGGAGGCCGCGTGTTCTTTTTCGGACCCGACTTTCCGAACGATTCTCGCGTATTCCGAGAGAGCACGTCCTGGGGACTTAGAAAATGTTTCGTTCTCGATTTTAAATCGAAAACTTTTTTTTTTAAGCCCCCCCGAAGGAGTGGAATGCGACCTACGAATAGGGGCGCGCCCCGAAGCGGACCCGGAATCCGTCCGATCCGCCCCGTTTTCGGGCCGCGGGGTGCTCCCGGTGCGGGCTCGAACCTCCCGGTGCGGAAACGCGGCCGACGCGCGATGCAGGGGCGCCACCGGGTGCGCCGTTTTCGCACTTCCGGGCCGTGCCGCGGACCTAAAAACGAGAGCTGGGACCTCCGGTTTTTTTCGGCGGGTGCTCCCGGAGGACCCCTGCGCGACGGCGGGGTCCGAAAAAAAAAATTCCCGTAAGTTTGCGCCCCGGGAATTAAATCGTAAAACCCGGATAAACCCGCGCAGGGGGCGCTGCGATCGACTCGAGGGTCCGAAAGGGCACTCGTTCGACGCGGCTCCCTCGGGGCTTCGCGGACATATTTTTTTCTCGGAGATACTCCCGAGAGCTCTCGAGATACGGCGGGAAAACCGCGTTTCGCCGCCCCTGCAAATAAAAAAAAATACACTCTTTCCCGAATAAAAACGGGACCGCTCGCGGGATCGTCCCGAAACTCCAGATTCGGGTAGATCCCGACCGGGCGAACGCGGTCCCGGCGTTCGAATTCCGAAATTCCGGTCGGTTCGCGCGCCCGGGCCCGCCGAATTCGCGTTCCTTTCCCATTTTTTCGCCGGGGCGCCGCGGGGCGCAGCGCTCCGAAACTCGCCACGGGGAGGCGTCCCCGCGGGACCCACCCGCGTGAATTTTTTTAAAAGAAAATTCCCGCGGGTTCGCGAGTTGTGCGGTTCGGAGCGAAAAAGGGCCCCCCCTGGCGAGGGTCTCGCGTTCGAGACCCGAACCTCGACCGACACGTTTTCGGAATCCTCTCGCCGAGACGATTCGAAAGAAGTTAGTTTCGAGAGAATCGGATCGCAATTTCGGGAGTTATCGAGCGCGGAAGGTTTCCCGCCTTCGAGAAATGGAAGAAAAAAAGAAAAAAACTCGACAGGTATTCCCGAAGATCTTCCGGACCGAATTCCGTCGTCCTGATGTCCGGCACGGCGGGGAATTTCGGAGACCGAGTGCCACGCCCCCTCCCTGTCGGAAATTTCCGAAAAGGACCCTTTTTCGGTGCGTTTCGAGGACTCCGAAACTTTTTCTCGAAGGGTCCCGCCCGGGTCCTTCGACTCCGGGGCCCGGGAATCGGATCGCTTCGATTTTTTTTTTTTTTTTTTCAAACTCGGCGCCCTTTCGCCGTCCGGACTTTTCTTTTCTCCTCCGGAACGCCGGATTTCGAAGTTTCGAGGCGCCCCGGTTCGGGCGGCGGGGTTCGAACCCGCGGGGTCCGATTTTTTTTTCCGAAAACGAAATTTTTTTAACGCCCCGCTCTCGAATTTCGCCTCGGAAGGTAGAGCTCGCCGAGGAGAAGAAAAATATATCTCGGTTTCGGTCGTGGCTCCGTAACTTTTTTTTTTATCGATTTTCGAAGGAATTGCGAAGGGAGGGCGCTCCCTTCGAAAAATCGCTCCCTTCGAACGGCTCGGTTCCCGGACTCGAAATCCGCAGATTCCGAAAGAACACCTCGAGACGAAGACGGCCGTGTGTCGTTTTCGCGCGTAGCTCCGTAAGTTTTTTTTTTACGGCGGTTGGAAAAAACGTCTAATTTTTTCGAATTTTCTCGACCCAAAAGACCCTCGCTCCGTGCGCCGCTTTTTACTTATCGGTTTCCGGTGATTAATCTTTACAGATTCAGAAAGAACTCGCCGAGACGAAGACTATGGTGTACTTTTCGAAGCGTAGCTCGTCGGAAAAGGGGTCGGAAAAAACATTGAAGTTTTTCGAATTTTCCGGAGAAAAAAGACCCTCTCTCCGCGAGCCACTTTCGCGCCGTCGGTTTCCGCGAATTGATCTTTACAGATTCGGAAAGGCCTCGACGAGACGAAGACGCCGGCGTGCCGTTTTCGCACCTAGCTCCGAAACTCTCTCCTTCGATGGACCTTGAAGCGACTCGGAATTTTTCCGATTTTCCTCCGGAAAAACGACCTTGCTCCGCGCGCTGCTCTTTACCTATCGCACCGAACGAATCGATCTTTACGTATCCCGAAAGAACTCGCCGAGACGAAGACGAGGATGTACTTTTTTCGAGCACGGCTCCGTAACTTTCTTTTTTATTCGGGTCGGAAAAAAAAATCTCTGAAATTTTTTTTAAAAAGTAGGGATGGAAGAAACGTCCCGAAAGGATCGGATAGGTCTCCGGAAGCGCGGGAATGGAAGAAAAGAGGAAGGGAACCGTGCGGCGGGTCGAAAGGAGCGAAACGGAGGGACTCCGGTGCTCCGCGCTTCCGCACCACGCCCACGTGACGACTTGGATCCCCGGCGGCCGTCCGAAACGCGCCGAATCCGCACCCCGGGTGGAACCGGGTGCGCCCTTTCCGAATTTCCAGTCCTTTTCCCGATGCCGCCGCAACTTTTCCGTCGGGGGCTCTCCGAAGCGTCGGATTTTTCGATTTTTCACTAAAGAGAGGACCCTTGCTCCTCGCACAACTTTTTTGTTATTGGACCCACTAACGTAAACTTTGCAGATTCTGAAAGATCTATTCGAGGCGAGAAAAAAATATATGTTGAGTTTTCCTGTATCTCTGAAACTTTTTTTTTTATTCAGGTTTGAAAACATTTAAAATTTTGGAATTTTTCACGAGGGAAATGACCTTTTCCGAGGACACAACTTTTTTGTTATTGGACCCACGAACAAAAACTTTACAGATTCCGAAAGGGCTGTTCGAGGCGAGAAAAAAATATATGTTGAGTTTTCCTGTATCTGTAAAACTTTTTTTTTTATTCAGGTTTGAAAGAAAATTAAAATTTTCGAATTTTAATGAGGAAAATGACCTTTTCCGAGGACACAACTTTTTAACTATTAGACCCACGACCATAAACTTTACAGATTCTGAAAGGGCTGTTCGAGGCGAGAAAAAAATATATGTTACGTTTTCCTGTATCTGTGAAACTTTTTTTTTTATTCAGGTTTGAAAAAAATAAATTTTTCGAATTTTAATGAGGAAAATGACCCTTCCGAGGAGACAACTTTTTTGTTATTGACCCACGAACAAAACTTTTCAGATTCTGAAAGAGCTGTTCGAGGCGAGAAAAAAATATATGTTACGTTTTCCTGTATCTGTGAAACTTTTTTTTTTATTCAGGTTTGAAAAAAAATAATTTTTTCGAATTTTAATGAGGAAAATGACCCTATCCGAGGACACAACTTTTTTGTTATTGGACCCACGAACAAAAACTTTACAGATTCTGAAAGAGCTGTTCGAGGCGAGAAAAAAATATATGTTGAGTTTTCCTGTATCTATAAAACTTTTTTTTGTATTCAGGTTTAAAAAAATAAATTTTTCGAATTTTAATGAGGAAAATGACCATTTCCAGGACACAACTTTTTGTTATTGGACCCACGAACAAAACTTTACAGATTATGAAAGGGCTCTTCGAGGCGAGAAAAAATATGTTGAGTTTTCCTTGTATCTAT